>JASDQU010359947.1:996-11818 GCA_032191745.1 Picea mariana | reverse complement strand
TTGCTGATATGTGCTCACATATAACTGGTTATAAATGACAACAATGGGTAATGAATAAATGTTGAATGCTAATTGATGAGTTTTTGTGCAAGAGGAAAGTTTTGGGAAAAAGAGCTCCACACTCATTCACCCCCCCCTCTAAGTGTGGTAGGTGTGTCCAACAGTAAATTGGTTTTGTTACCTTTTTTATGAGTTTTTGCAAGAGTCCGAGCTACTAGGGACTCTGGTCTTCTATACCAGTACTCCCTGCTTTCTTCACTTGGCTGTTTTTTTTCTTTTCTGGGAAGATACAAAGACATACGTGGCCTGTACAAGGTCTACACATGTATACATGCGCCCTGACTTCACACAGCCCGCGTACATATGCTGGATGCTAAAGGATCAGTAGCGTGCCTGAGTTTAGAATTTTTGTTTTAAAGAGAGGCAGTCATCCTCTTCCCTATCAAAAGTGATCTTTCTTAGGGGTTTCCTAGATCTAGTCATACTCTCTGTTGTTGTAGTCTGTAGCTTAGGTATAACCTCATATTAGATTTTCTTTATCAAAGTTTCCTTGCATTTTCTTTGTTGAAGTAAGATTTTGTGTCTTTAAGGGATTCTGGTTTTCAATGCCAGTAATCCTTGCCTGGTTTGTAGCACTGTTGATTTTCATTTTTTTGAAATTCCAGAAGTATACGCGACCTGTAGTGGGCCTGCAGACATATACACATGCCCTGCCTTTGGACAACCCACGTACATACGCTGGCTACTAAAGTGACATTAGTGTGCCTGAATTGAGGAAATTTTTATCAAAAAGAGGCAGTCATCCTCTTCCCTGTCAGAACTAGGACTTCTCAGGGGTTTTCTTGATTCATTGATGGGCTCTGTTATAACAGTTTGTAGCATTGGTTTGACTTCAATTTGCTTGTCTTTTAAAAATATTTCTTGTGTTTCCTTGATTTTTTAACTAATTTTTAGCTTGAAATTTTAAGAAACATGAGTTGCATTTTGAAAACAAATTCCCATGAATCATGTATTCATCAGTCTCTTTTAGAATCTTTTGTTATTTTTGCTTTGATTGGAAGAAAATATAAAAAAAAAAACTTAGTTTTTTAGGTCTCTTTCTTTCTTTGCATTTTATTTGCATTGTTATTTGAAAAAGAAAAAGAAATTAGCATAGTGTTGTGTTTTCTTCTCATCTTAAAAGCAGTTCAAAAGAAAAATAAGAAAGATAATCATTCTTTGCCAGTGTTCATGTAAGTTTCATGATTTTTCGCAAGAGTCTTAACAACATCAGTTGCACCACCACACCCTTTTTGAATAAATCAATCCATTAAAAAGAACGCTAAATCTAAAATTAACTAGACTTTTTATGTTTGTAGGGTCAACCAACTAGTTTAGGGTTAGGGCCTTGAATTAGGTTGGAGAGGAAACTCTTCAAGGCCTTTAAATCAAACATTCGAGTCTGAGTTAGGGAGTGTTAAAGTATACTAAACATGAAAGTTATCCAGGACCCCCCTCTAACACAGGTGATAAACATGAGGTCGCGTGTGGAAAGGCAACGGAGATAACCCCTCCAAAGTTGGACCAAGCATAGTGGGGAACGCATATAGAGAGTTTATCTTGGGATTCCATTGATCGCATTTTCCACGAAGATTCGTGGGTCTTGAATCCATTCAAGCTCCTTAGTCGCCTTCCCGAACACTTGCTTTCGATAACCTTGATAGGTTTCAGGCTTGATACCCTACTCATTGTGGTCCGCCTGACTGTCGACTTTACCCTCCTGGTGACTATTTGCGAGATGGAAACCTAGTTGCCTTTATTTTAGGGAATTACATAGGTGACTATGGGGGTATACCGTGGTACCTAGGGAAGACGTCGGGCCATGCTTTGCAGAGTATACCCAGAGGGTGCTTACATGTTTGAGTTTCACTTGCACCGATAAGTTGCTCTAGTGTTGGCTGGCGCAACTATTCTTCCAACTAGTTAGTCGTTTGCTTGATTTTGCTTTAGGAACTTTTAGTGTGTGCTTTGTGCTCCTTAGTTTTCCATAGTGAGTTAGTCAGTCATTTCTTTGGGTCTCTGACCTAGGGTGGTAGACCACCCACTCCACTGGTCGTGAGGACTTTTTGTTCTTCCACTTAGAAACATGGAGCCCCCTCTTTATAGGCGTTGTTTTGATACCGCTGGTTCGCTAGAGTCAGTTTGTGAGACTTTTATGGACTTAAACGATGCCACAAGGGGAGAACCTGTGAATAATATCTTCATGGCTAAAGTTCTCGATGATACCAACCAAGGAACCCCTTCACAAGGGGATTCTTGTGCTTTTCCTTTCTTGGGAAATGTTGGTGTCCATTTGATGGCCACTTTGTACATTTCTGGATTAAATGTGGGACTACCGATTTGGTTGGGTACCATTCCAAATGTTCTAAATTCTCTTGATGCTTCTCAGTTGAGCACCTTATGTCATGGGCACCATGTTTATGTTCCTTCGTCAACAAAGTCTTCTCCTCCTCCTTCTCCCGCCCCTAGTGAAAGTACAATTACTAGTAATCGAAAGCCTAAACGAAGTAGAAAGACGAAGAATAGGAAGAAGAAATCACCAACCTCTGCGAGTCATGTTGGAGATAGTTACTCAACCTCTGCAAGTCATGTTGAAGACTAGCACCTAGCCTCTGAAAGTCACACTGGGGGCAAGCACCCAGCCCTTTCTAGTCATGCTGGGGGGAAAATTCCAGTCCCTTCTAGTCATACTGGCAATAGGTCTGTAGCCTCTGCAAGTCATGTTATCGACCCATCACCAACCTCTACAAGTCATGTTGGATATGTGAAACCATCCACTACTATTCATGCTAGGGGAATTGATTATGTTGAGAAACCTAGACGGATAGGACATAAGCCTAAGTTCCCTTGTAATCTTTGTAAGGGAAATCACCTTACTCATTTGTACCCTAGCATTCCAAAGGTACAAAGATTGTGGTCCCTGTCTGCAAGCTCTTCTGATTCTAACTCTTCTAAGGTTTCCTCACAGTCTATTCAACCATTGGTTGAGAAAGTGGTCACGCCGATGCAGTCATCAGCTGATCCCACTCCTCTTCTGGGGGGTGAGGTGCCTTTAAACCATGTAGTCCCACAACCTATTCAACCATTGGTTGTGAAAGTGGTCATGCCAATGTAGTCATTGCTTGATCCCACTCCTCTTTTGGGGGGTGAGGTGCCTTTAGACCATGTAGTGCCACAACCTATTCAACCATTTGTTGTGAAAGTGGTCATGCCGATGCAGTCATCAGCTGATCCCAATCCTCTTTTGGGGGGTGAGGTGCCTTTAGACCATGTGGTATCACAGCCTATTCAACCATTGGTTGCGAAAGTGGTCATGCCGATGGCGTCATCGGATGATCCCACTCTTCTTTTGGGGAGTGACATGTCTACCGACTATGTTTTTAGCATTTCCAGTTCAGTATTTTTAGAACAAGGGGGCATTCCGATCATTTCAACCACACCCCCTCCAAGCCCTAGGATGGTTTCCTTTTATTGGAATGACCTTGTTGAGCCTCGTCTTCCTTCCTCTGTACCCTTTCAAATAAAGGTTGAAGTTAATTCAAAAAACATTTATCGATGTATTGTGGATGAAGGAGCCTCTGCAAGTATTTTATCCTCCTCAGTTTGTAAAGTCTTGGGTTCTTCCAAGCTTGTGTCTTCTTCACATGAGTTGTTGGCTTTTGACAGACGTACTAGTGAATATTTGGGGGTTGTTCCTCAGTTTCCTATCTCGTTAGGTGGGAAGATTATCTGTGTCGATGCTATAGTGGTGCAAGGCCCGTTAGATTTCAATATCCTTCTCAGGCGTGATTATGTATACGCTATGAAGGTTGTGGTATCTACACTTTTCCGGGTGATGAATTTCCCTCAAAATGGAAGCATTGTTACTACTGACCAACTGGCATCTGATAATCACCATCCTAATTCAACGTTAGTTCATTCTGCCCCTTTATATGTTCCTAGTGTTTGTGTAGACTCCACTCCGCCATGGGTTAATTATATGGCGTCTTATCCTCGGTGTTCAATTTATTCTGAGAAGGAGCCTATGCAATCATGTTTTCCTTCTCAAGACTTGGAATCAACAATTGATCCATTAGTTTATCCAATGGGGGCATGGGAGCCCTTGCTTCCCCCTCTTGGTCCAAGTGGTATTGAGTATCCTTCTAAGTCTGATCTCGTTGTTTGTATATCCTCAAGCCCTCATGCCTGTGATTCTTTGATGATAGACTCTTCCAGTCTTGGCCAGAACCTCCATCATCATATGGAGTATGGTCAGTTTACTTCACCCTTTGGGACTATCGACCCTCATTTGCGTGATTTATCAGATTTTGAATTGCCTTCAGATGAGGCTATCCTTGAATCCATGACTACGGTTTCTATACCACAGGAGGACTTACACTATGGTTTGTGTTTTCTTCCCTTTTGGGAGACTTTCCAAGTTGACTATCGAAGAGACTCTTGGTCTGAGCCTAGCAACTAGCTCTTCCTGAACCAGTTTCATACATGAGTCGTAGCCCCCACGGGTCTTCTTTTAAGCCCTTTTCAGACCCTCTAAACATGGAAATATTGTCAAGTGATCTTGTTTCCCTTAACACTCGCTAAACTGAAATTTGAAGGCACGTCTATTCGGCAGTAGTTTACCCCTTTTTCAGTCTGGATGGTCAACTGTACGAACAAAGGTATACTCTAGGAGCCTCGGTTCTCTAGGAGAGTATTCTCAGGTATAATTTTAACCCTTTTTTGGGCCTAAGGGACTAAATTTACAAAAAAGGAACCCCCAAGGAGTCCATAGTTAAGCTCTTTTCAGACTCCCTAAAATTGAAAAGATTGTTGAGTGACCTTTTTCCTTCACACTTGTTAAAATGGTCCAGAAGAACATCTCTTACGGAGTCCATAGTTAAGATTTTTTCAGACTCCTTAAATATGAAAAAATTGTCGAGTGATCTTGTGTTTGTCCCACTCGTTAAAATGGTTTTGAACAGATGTCTTTTCGGTGCTAGTTTCCCCCTTTTTCAAACCGACTAGACTACCTTCGAAAAAGGTACCCCAACAGACTCTCCTTTTACGTTTTTTCAGACTCTCTAAAAATGAAAAACCGTCGAGCTTACCTTCTCTGGGCTTGTTAAAATTACATCTAAGGACATTATCATTGTGTCTTGTTAATCACACTTGCATTCCACTTCTTTGGCCTAATGCTAGCTCCATGTTTCTCTCAACTAAACCATTTGAAGCATGCCTTATATGAAAGCCTTGTAGCACTTTGCCTCTGTGTCTTGACACCTTGACCCATGGAGGATTTTTTCCGAGTGTCCCTCTCATTGCATATGTACCCTTTCTCTGAGCATCCGTGTGTTCTAGTATGTTGGTGACACTCGTTCCTCCTTTTTAATGTATCATTATTTTATTCTTTTTCAAATTTTTCAAAATATTGAAAAAGACAAAAAAAAAAAAAAAATCAGAAAACCCCAAAAAGAGGACGTGAATAGTATTTTCTTTCTTGTTGGTAGCACAATGAGTCACCCTTGGACAAAGCACATCCTTCCATTTGTTCGTCAAGATTTAGGATTTAACCTGACCTTAGGAAGTTGTTCTGTCTACATAGAGTTGTGTCCTCCTCCATTTGGTTATTCTTCCAAACATTTGGAGAGTTTGCGTTGCCTCCTGCATCATAGACTTATGTCAAATACCATGTTGCCTGAGTCTCATATTTTGTCGTGCTATTGTCCAAGGGAAGTTTTTACCAATCCTGAATCACCCCCTCTGTATTTTGTCTCTTACCCTCATGCCCAACCATCCCAAAAGTCCAATCAAATCTTTGTTCGAAATCAATGAAGCCCTCAGCTTGGTCATCAATATCCTTTACTCCGTTCTTGATAAGCCATCGAAGACATCTGGGTAGTGAAGTCGTACACTCATATTACACTCCTACCTGAGTTGTGAATATTTTGAAGTTGTTGCTCGAGCTCTGAAGGCCTCATCTCCAACCATCATGCCTTATTAGCTTCTGGAAGATGGATACTATACATGTATATCTTTTTTATTTCAAGATGTAGATATGCTATGTATTGCTCACGGCTACACTTTATATATTTATATGACATGGATCTATAGTGTATTTGATTGGCAACCATGATTGTATTTCATCTTGAGCATGGGTATGCCCGCCTCGATGAGAAAATTGTTATTTTGCAGATGGAACCTCCCAAACTCTGGTCCCTAGGCTCACTTGTTCTGTATGTTGGTGAAAATTGATAATGTATTTCGACCATCAGATGCTCTTCTAACCTCATACATTAGGGGGCATATGTTATAACCCTAAATTGCACCAGACATGCTTACCTAGTAGAAGGCCATCTCATTTTCCATTTTTTTCCAAGCCACTACTGAACAACTTCTTAAAAACACCCTTTTTGAAGGCATAAGCTCCTTGCTCCACTACTGAACCCGTGTATACGCTAGTTGACTCACTACAACCTACGTGTACCTACAAAATCACAAAAAATAGAAATTTGCACACGGAATACAAATTTCTGGGTAGGTTTCCTAAAACTGTTTGACCGCCTACATCCGGTCATTCAACCAAATACCTATCCCTTTTCAACTATAAAATAAGGGGTAGGGGTCCCATTTGGAAGAGGAAAATAATTGTAAAGAAACTCTACCCGATTTTGCATTCCCTTAGCCCCAACCTTTTGCGACCATTATGTAAGGAGAAGCATATACAAAAGCAGTTGGAGCATAGTTGAAGAGGAGCCCAGGACTAGATTCGAGGAGCAGTGGCCGATATCACTATTGTAAGTTACTCTTATGAGATTAATAAAAGAATTACTTTTCCTGTCTCGCCATATGAGGTTTTTTAATGTTTAATATTGATTATATTTTGATAGAATCTCTAACCCATTAGTTCATAGATCATATGCATGTTTTGAGTTCTTTGTTTGTCTGTTTATGAGTGCAGGTCAGATTTGGGAGGATATTTGCAGTCAAGGAGCGATCGAACGTTAAAGGATCGACATCAAACATGAAAACTAAGGTACAATAACTTGATCTTTTTAACCTTATATTTACATATGAATAATGGGTTTTATGATTGGGATGATGGTAAGAAGTAGGAGACTTTAGGTCATTTATGCATGCATTACAGAACCATTAATGCTAGTCCGTAGGGGGATTTCCCACCCACAACACTTCTTAATCTTGATCGACTGTCCAATAAATGGTAACTCAACTCCTGGTTCTTTTACATCTCTCTGGCCTTCTATTTTTGCGATGTTCACCTTCCTCGGATCATTGTCTTCATCAGCATTGATTTTGTAACAGCCTTGTAATTTCTGGAGAGACGCAGTCCATTCATCCTCTTCTTGTTCCAAAGGAAGGATAGATACCTCCTTGAATACTTTCTGTCTCACAATCTGTAATGCTTGATCTACTGAAGGATATTGACTTTTAGATAAGAAGGTAGTTACAAAATTCCGAGTCATACCTTTCTAATCTGTAGTGATGAGGCACCGCTCTGCTTGAAGGTACCAGTTGATAGGTGTTGTGCCCAATGTGTTGATGGATTTGTGTACCCATTGTTCTTGAGGGACGTTGCTCCAAGCTTCCTCACAACTTTGCACATGGTCCTTTGGGTAGCTTCGACCTGTGTATCGAACTTCACATCCTTCCACTTGTGCTGAGAACCGCGCTGTCATCAAGGTATGAAACTGTATCCAATCTGTAATGTTACTTTTGTGTGCCCCTCACCATATTGTTGGGATTTCTCTCAGGGCCTCATCCATCACCAACAGTCTTTGTTGCATTGGTACATTCTCTTCAAAGTCCGACATGAAGGTTTCTAAAGGATTTAGACCATCAAAGGTGGGTAAGTTACTTACTGTTGTGCTGATCCAGCGAACTTCTCTAGTTAGTCTAGCACATCTTCTTATAGATACTTCATACATTTTATTTTTCCAATTCTCCAGTGCTTATTCTGAGTCTGATGAGCATACATTGTCGTTTCGCCAGCTTATGTTTCCATCGGCTATGGGATTAATGTAATCTTGCAGTCTGGCTGTTAATTTGTATATGTTTTCTAGTTTGTATGTGCGGTCTTCTTCTCTGATGGGCTCTGTGTATCACTGGCCTTCATCTAGATCTAAGGGTGAAATGACCCTAAAACTGTCTTTTTCAAAAGTCATACGTCTCTTCTTTAAATCAACCATAGTGGAATTATTGAAGGCCTAATCAATTCCTAACAGCACAGGGTAAGGGAAGTTGTCATCAACTATCTCAATTACCTTGAAATCTGCAAATGTTCTTACTCCATCAATGTCCACAGGGACATGTTCCAATCTGCCAAATGGACTTACAACTTACTGGTTGGCCATCCGAATCTTGATAGGGGAATATATCAACTTCGCTTTTCTCATCAGTGCCCAGGTTTGCTTCGTCATGATATTGATCTCTGACCCTAAGTCGAGGACTACATAATCTATATCATATTTTCCTATTTGAGCATTCAAATGTAATTCCTTATTGGTCCTTCTCTTATTACCGATTTGGTGTACTTCCTTATTCAGTAAGGGGTCTATCTTTCCTAGCTCATATTGTCTGATTAAATTTTGTAACTCTTGTACAATGCTCTCATCCTGAGTCAACTTAATACAAGTATATATGAATTCCATGAACTTGCTTACCTCTTTTCCTTCTTTTGGAGAAGAAGACTAATCAAATGCCAGAGGCATTCCATATTCTCTCACTTATGGTCTTGTATTTGATGAGGAACCTTGGTCTCCTCTGAATTCTTTTCTTGCCTCCTCAAACATTTGTCTTTCTTTCTTTGCATCAAAAATTTGTGTCTTCTCTGTAGCTTTCCTAATTCTTGATTCTTCGGTAATCTTTCCTTGGGTCAGTTTGTCTTCTCCTGTAACAGTGCCTCCTCTGGTTATAATAGCCACTCTAGGGTCTTCTCTGCGAGGTTCATCATATATCAGTTGCACTTGTGGTTTCTGCTGAGGTCCTCGTCTTTCTTGAAGCTTAGCTAGTAGCACATGACAATCTTCTATAACATGTTCAAACGAGCTACAATAGTTGCAAGTAGTACAAGGGTTCTGGAAATCCCTTGCAAGGTGTTCTGGTTGTGCGCAGTTATAAAAAATTATCTTTTCTCGGCCTCGACACATTCCTCCTCCTTGTTCTCTTCCTCTGAATCCACTGCGAGGATTGAAGTTTCCTCTCCCAGGAGAGTTATACTGCGTAGTGTTTCTTTCTTTTGGTACTTCACCTTGGATCTTGTATATGTCTCTTGACCTTTCATGCATGAGATCATAATCCTTACAATCTCTATCATCATGTCCCATGGACTTACAGAACGTGCAATACAAATTTGTGGGTGTCTGAACATACTTTTGCATGTAATAGCACTCACCAGGGCAATGTTTGTTTCTTCATACCTCGCACTAGGGTAAGGTGACTTGCTTCAAAGGGCTCGAGGCTCCAGAAGACAAGTGTTCATTGAATAGGGGACAATTTTCCTTGGCATGGCCTTTTGATATGCATCGGACACACCATATGTCTTCTCTTTTGTCTTTTCCCTTGTCTTTGTTCATGTCTTCGACCTGCATAGACAAACTAGTTAGCTGACTCAAGATTTGACTCATACCTGAGCTGGATTCTCCCATAGGGGATGATTCCAGCTTCATGGTGATCTCCAGTGCCTTAGACTGTGTAGAAATATTCTATTGCATTAGAGGAACTTTGATGTGTGGTAAGAGGACATCAATGAACCATTCTTTGTTCTGTTCATCTGGGATTTGAAAAGTCAATCGACCTGTTAAGGTTTTGAATCTTTGATAGAATTCCCAAATAGGTCCGGCCACCTTCTACTTGATCTCTTTCAACTCTGTAATACATTGTGACTCTGAATTGGGTTTCTTAAACTCTGCAATCAACACATTCTTAATTTGATTCAGTGGCTTAGGATGTTCAAGTCCTTGAACAAGCTTCATGTACTAGCTCAGTGCACGATCCCTTAGAGTGGTACTAAACTAGGTTCTTTTGACAGCTTCATCCGTGACAATTTTAATATTCCATATTCCATTTTTAATGTTGGTCAGGATCTTCAGATCCATCTCCCCTAGAGATAGGGAGTCTCATATCATCTTCCATAGATCTTCCTAGGATCCCTAAATGAGTATGTGGTTGATTACTAGTGACAGTGCTCTCGGCACTCTGGTGGCTGGGATTACTCTGATTGCTTAATACTACTGAATCAACAGGAGGGATAACAATACTTACTTCAACGGTCTGTGCATTTTATGAAGTCTCGGGTTCTTCTCGGTGAATCTCTTCAGCTTTCCTTTCCTTTGTCCCAACAGATTCTAAATGCTCCTCGTTTTTCAGATTTGCCTCTTCTCCACTATAGAAACCTTTGTCCCCGTAGTTATGCTTGAACAGGTTCGCAAGATGAACTTCTCTGAACACTCTCCCACTGTGCGTATGTCCATCTTCTATGTCATTGTCGCTATCTGAATTCTTGAACATTAGCCTTTCTATATTCGATCAATCTATTGTATCTTCAAGATGTTCTTCTCATGCAATATCATCTTGAGTCTCAACTTCAGGAATTGTAAAAATTTTCCTCTAGGTCCCTTAAAGAAATATCGCTCAGCTTGGCTGTATGACTCTACTTTGTCAACAACAAACTCTGTGATGTACCCTCCAATGGTGTTATCAAACTAGTGATCTATTGCTCATGTGTTAAGGTCCTAACCCACACATAGGTAGATCAATGTATTCGGATGTAATAAAGGTCAATATTAAT
>JASDQU010359945.1:0-11912 GCA_032191745.1 Picea mariana | reverse complement strand
TACAGCGTGTGCTTTGGTTTTTGCTAATAGATCAAGCCTTGAAAACACTGGTAACTCCCTTGTCTCACGTTTGAAGTTTTGTTTATTATTGTAATGTTATTTGCTTTTCAGTTGTTAGATAGATTTTATTTTGTTTGGTTTTCTGTTCTCTGTTAACCCATTTTGATCCACAGCAACCTGTTTTGCCTTGCTGAGCCCAACAGGGCATGCTAGTGCTCCCATTCTTGCTCACCCGGTGACGATTCGAGCACGAACACTCACCATTCCCATGAAATCACAACATTATTCAATGAAATGTAGGTTATGCTAGGAATAAAACCCAACTCAATCACCATGGTTAGTGTGATGCCCACATTTCTGGATTAATTAGCTCTGGAAAAAGGTAATTAGATACATGGTTATCGAATAAAAATAGGATTTGAATTTAATGTTGTTGCTGGCAATGGTCTTATAGAAATGTAAATAAATTATTGTTGGTTCGAATACATTAGTAAACCATTGTTTGGAATTAAATGTAGCAAGCACTTACTCCATGGTGACTTGGTGAGGTTCCTCAACTTGTCAATGACATGAGCCTTGCTAAGAACCAAATAAAAGATTCCAACACCATAATCAAACATAATGCATGCAACATCTTGCGTTCATGGTTATTCCCTTTACATACAACAAAATAAATGTATGACTCTAGAATAGAGGAGAGTCAAGGTGACGTCCAACTTCTAATTGTCAAGCAGAATGAGCATTTAGAGAAAACATGGATAAACATTAATGCATAATGTTGTGAATGCTATCAAAGTTTATCCTTTTGACAAGTGAATAATGTTATGAATGTTATCAACGAAGATCCTTTAGAGCCATGGTCGTTATGAATGTTATCAATGAAGATTTGATGATGAACCACGATTTGACTTATTTATATCATATTGCAATATTTATTTTCTCATGTGTGACTAAATGTTGGCACCTACTTGAAACTTGTCATCCTTCCTATGCTAGTCATGTTTGGACTTGTATTTTGCTAGACTCTTCAATATCATATCTTTCATGATCGTACAAATGGATGAATTTGTTGGAATTGGTGGCCTAGAAGGAAAATATATGTCACTGTATTTGTTACTCTCTTCTTGTGTTTGATCACTAGATGAAAGTTTTGTAGGAAACCCCTTCCAACAATAGTGTTTTGTGTTGTTGGGGCATGCTTTGTGCCTACAAATATTGTAGAGGTTGACAATTATATGAATTATTATTCATTTCTCATGATATCATGCTTTCATTTCTTAACCACTTGCGCCAATTCCCAAATCCCTTTCTCATAAGTGAAATAATTCAAAGTGGAAGCTTAGACCTTTTGTTGATTGATAACATATTTATTTTCCTCTTTTCATCATGGTTTCCATTGCGAAGGGTGATGCATCAACTTAACTCAAATGGTTGTCTCAATTTTTGAAGTGGAAATATTGGTGCATTGTCGATTTTATGCTTCAACTTATCAAAAGAATATTGTTGTGCTTCTTCCCAAGGGAAAACATGTATTTTTTAGGTCAATGCATGGAGTGGGGTTTCTATTTTGGAGAAATAAGCAATGAACTTCCTCATTTACTTGGTTTCCCCAACAAAGATTCCTACCTCATGCACATTCCTTTGTGTAGGCCATATATTATTGTGTCTACTTTTCCTTGATTAATATTGAGTTCACGCCCTCCCACTACATAATCCAAATATGTCTGCCATCTTTTTGCCAAGTCCTTCTGGCTTTATCATCTTCAACTTCCATAGTAGTCTTCAGTAATTGTCCATCTTCAGTGTCTTTGAACGCATGTTCAATTAAGAATTGTTCTATTACAGACATCTATTCTAACAACTTACATATGGACTAGGGTTTCATGTGGAGTGCTCACTTATCACTTCTCAGCTACAATGGGAGGAATTTGACCAAATTATAATGCCAAGTTGAACACAGATCAAGATCCACATCCTTGAAACTTGTATGGAAATTAGAGGGAAAATATCATGAACAACATGAAAGATGATGATTGGGAGAAATGACTGTGATATCATTATTACAAAGGACATATCAATAGCCATGGTTCAAATATATAATCAATGATATAATTATTAAAAAGGACATATCAATAGCCATGTTTCAAATACAGAATGCATAAAAGACCAAAAATGATCATGTTGTTTACTAATGGAAGAAGATACACTTACGGCACATTTACTTATGTCCTCTTTTGCCCATGGTTGAGCTTGAGATAAATGTTGAGATGTAATGCAGTGGGGTATAAATAAAGAAACTATGTTCACTATCACCATTTTGGATGTAACGTAGAGGCTGTAAAATCTCTTGTATCAAAAACAAACTTTGCTTGAATGTAACAATTTGTTTATGCGTGTCTGGCCTATTTAGGGAAAAAAAAAAAACTTGAATGGCAGGTTCCTTCACGGTTCACAGTGGAGAAGCATTTGATGCCAAAAAATGCGTTGCAATGACTATTATAGTTTTATATAAAACCCATAAAGCATGGAGATGAAATGAAATTATATTATGGTATCAACATTTCTAGTGCAAAGGTGCTCCACATAAACTTTCATAAAAATATGCTCCGACCTGATGTTCAAGGTATAGTGTTTAAGATCCAGATCTAGCATATTGTGCATTTCTTTCAGCCCACTTGTGTTTCCTCAAACATGAGCAGAATATTGACCACCTCCCCTTTGGCTTAGTCTCTTTTACTGTTGCATCCCTTTTTGGAACATAATCAATCATAAACTGCACAACAACCTGTGAAACTAAAATGGTATCAGTATTTTGTAGTATGTGTAGATGAGGCATTTCAAAAATATTTCAATTAAACATGCATGTTTTCCAGTATTATACATCACCTTAGCTCCTCTTTGAACTATATGCCTTGGTGGTATTTCCAATGGTGTCTCTTCAGTTTTAATAATTTGAAGGTTTGTAAGCATATAAAAAGAGTCAGGAAGGACGTTTATTTGATCATTGTTGATATCTAACTCCTCAAGCATCCCAAGATTTCCAATAGATCATGGGAGCTTCTATAAGTCAACAAAATTTCTGCCAACATTCAGCTTGAAAATACTGGTGGCAAGGCCCAAACTCTCTAGTATAAATTCCAGCTCATTGAAGCTTACATCAAGTTCTATCAAATTGGTTAAGGAACCCATAGTTTATGGAAGGCTCTTTATTATGTTATAGTGCAATGTTAGGACTTGTAATGATTCAAGCTTGCCAACAGCTTCATGCAGGGATTTGAGATGATTGTAATCTGCTCGAATTTCAATGCAGTGTTTCTACTTTTGTGCTAGGCACTCCTCTACGTTTTGGTGTTCTTCCTCTTGGTATGAGTTGTTTGTACACAGCCTCTCTCCCTCTTGTATCTTTGAGCACTAAATGCTACAAACCTTGTCTTCATAGCCCTTGTGGTACTCCCCATAGAACATCAATCATCTCCACTTTACAGTCTCAAAAAATTTACTTAATTTCAACTTTACATCCCTTCTTAGGTCTTGCATACAAAGCATCCCTCCTCTTGTTTTGTTGTTATAATTTTGAGCTCCTCATACTTAGCAATCCCCTTTGAATATTTGCATTTGCAATTGTATACTATTCAACATTGAAATGAGGATTAAGAATCTCCAAGACAACTTTGCTTGTGTTGTTTATTTGAGTGTTTTCTCATGTTAGTGAATGCTATGCTTCACTCTAAACTTGTATGTTGTGAGTTCATGTGTTGATCATCATCAAGCTTCAATCTTCTAAATGCATTAATGCCAAGATTCATTCTAGTTACTATAACCTTCAAGTTCTTCAGAATTCCTTTGTTTCCCCTGAGCCTATGCTTGGATACTCAGATCAACTGGTATTAGAGCTCAAACAACATTCAACAATTTTTACCACGGAGATGTAGTTAGAAGAAAATGGCTCCTTGATATAGTCCTCTGGTATTTGTAAGAAAAAGTGGAGTGGTTAATTTTCCATCTATCCCAGGTATGTCCAAATCACTTATTAATGATTGAACCTGTTAGGTGCACTTGGTTTGTGAAGACACATGGAGAATTATTCACCTAACCCTAGCCCAACTCTTTTGCACCATAAACATCCCTAGTGATCAATGAGTTTTGACAGCATTTGTTTGTTGCAAATTAAAGAACTTTTTTTTATTTGGCATGGTTTTGGCACTTATTGTCATTTATTCATGATCTATGAGGAGTTCTCCACCTATCCCTTGCTTGGAATACAATTTGATGGTGGTTACTCTTGGAGATTGATATTGGGGAGTTGTTTTGAAGGCCACTTGTAGCATATAACCTTTTCAACCAGCACTCAAACCTCTCATTTATTTTGTTTTTCCTGTATCTTAGTTCCAGCACAACAGAGGGTTTATCTTCAACATTTGAAATATTTTATTGGGCTGATTCACTTACCCTTGGAGTGGTTTTGCAGAAGCACTAGTATTCTTTTGAAGTGATATCTTCTAGGCCTGGTTTAGTGTTGTTTACCATTATAATTTGCAGAACATACAGGCCAAAAATTAACGCTCTTTTGAGACCAGTTTCATACATATATCAATCATCAAGAGAGGATCTCTCCCATACTGTACGTGGAATTCAAATGAGTTTTCAATAGCACCAGTTTTAGCATCTTATGACAGAATAAAGGACACATGTCTGGCAGCAATATTCAATCATGTTTCATGGTATAACAACAAGAGCCTGAATTCTGGACTATTCCCCTAATCCCCTAAGAGGAGGAGGTCTAAAAGATAAGGCATCCTCATAATTCCCCTGTATTAAGATCTTTATTTGGAGGAAGACTTGTTTATCTCCAATGGATCAATGACCATGGGTTACCAATGCCTTTAAAGCTTTAGATATGTTTGCAATCCAAGGGTACCCTCATACTATGCCTCAAAATTTTGATAAATGGTTTCCTAAATTCTCTGGTAATAATGTCATCACTGTTGAAGAGCATATAGATAACTTCTATGCATGCTTTCAAATTCAGCCTCTTAATAATGATGATGAAGATATGGTTATGAAACTTTTTGATGCTTCTCTAGTTGAAGATGCTAGAAAATGGTATAATAACCTTTTTGATAAGAAAAACAAAACTTGGGAAGCCTTTCATGATACCTTTATGAAGAGATGGGACACAAAGAGGGATTCTCATTTATGATTAGTGTAATTTAATGAAATGAAGAAGGAAAATGAATCGATAAAATAATTTAACACAAGATTTGAAAATTTACTCAATCAAATTCCTGAGGACATTAGCTTAAAGGATGGTGTCATCGTCCTTCTTCAATACTCAAAAGCCTTTGATGGGAAATTTGGATTTATGTTAAGGGACAAGTCCCCAAAGATCCTTGTAGAAGCACAAGAACATGCTTCTAAGATTGAAGAGAATCTTCTAGCTTCTCAAAACTTTACCAAGCCTAAAAATTTACATAATGTTGAACCTGCTCAAAATTCTATGACACTTTCAAGGGGAAATGATTAGGATTGTCATATATATATGCATGTGACAACAACCCTTTAGATGCTTAGAGGGTTGACCTAAAGAATGGGAAATAAGCATAAAATTTGAATCTTGGGCCGACCTTTAATGATTACCTAAGTTTGTGAAGTTCTAATTTTGAATTGGAAGAGAAATTTAGGGCCAACCCCTTGAGGAAGGTTATGTGCTTGTGTTGAATCTCTTATGCCCATGTGTAAATGGATAATGGTTGTTTGTTTGCTTAACTGGTAAAGAAGGTAATTCCTTGGACGATTTTGTGGGCTCTTGGTTGTGATACGACGTTATCTCATTTTGAAGCCCACATGCCCACATGTGAAGGAAGATGTTGGGTCTTTCTTACACGCTTGGTGAAGGAAACCCTGGCCCACTTGAAGAACAGTTGAAGATTGTATAGCTGATTTTGAGCAGAAAAGAGAGAATTGAAGGGCCTTTGGAGGCTAGATGTTGCACCAAAGCCCCTCTTTTCCCCTCATTTGAGAAAATTTTGTTGAAGCATCTTATGTTATACTTAGGCGCATTTTTTGGAGATTGATCTAGTGGATTTTTTCTCTTTTTTTTGGTGGATGTTTCGTGAAAATGGGTTTTCTTAATGCTATGTGCCTTATCTTAAGCCTTTTCATTATGTTGCATGTGATGTTTCTTGGGATATCTTGGTGAATTCTCTATTAGAGTAATATTTACATGTTAACTTTGTCTCCTTGAACAATCTTGAAACCCTAAGGAAGGATTGAGAGTGATCATCCCCTTCCCTTCTTTTATCCATCTTAACTCATTGAAGCATTCAAGGTTTTCCTTAATGGTTAGAAGTGGCTATCCCCTTAAGGATTTTCTTGGCTAGGGTTTAGTTCTAGTGAAAGAGGGTTGGTGAGGTGACAAGGGCCTTCTATCTAAGTTACGCATGATTATACTTGAACTTTCAGACTTTAGCTCAACAATTGCGAGTTCGTGTGATAACACACCCGACACATATCCTAGTGATCCTAAACCTCGTTAGACAAGACCCCCTTTACCATTGGAGGTTAGTCCTCCTCCTCAACCAACCTTGTCTAAGACCGATGATATAGATTTGAATATTGATATGGCTATTATCTTAGCAAAGGTTAATGTACCTGTCCCTCTCACTATTGATATTGTATTATTTTTTAAATACCTACAACACAATCTCTATTGTGACATATTGGATTGTCGCTCCCATAGCAACCACGTCAGAGATGATACCTCTTAACATTGCTCTTTCCACCTCTGCTGACATTGCCCTTTCCACCTCTGTTGGTGTCACTCTTGCCACCTCTGCTGACGTCTCTCTTGCCACCTCTGATGACGTCGCTCTTTCCACCTCCGTTGACATTTCTCTTGCCACCTCTGTTGATGTCGGTCTTATGAAGTCTTGGAGTCTTATCGTCGCTATTGCCACCACTGCGTACGTCGGTCATACGATGTACTGGAGTGTCGCTCCCATAGCAACCACGTCGGAGTTGATACTTTAACCATCGCTATTGACACCATTTCCTACGTCGGTCTTACGACGCCTGGAGACGTCGCTCCCAATGCAAACATGTAATAGAGACTGACGAAATGGGACGTCGAAATTTCGATGTCTACGATGTCATTGTAGCGACGACTATATGGGGGTTGGACAGTCAAATCCGAGATGACACGTGTCTGCATGAAACGTCGCAATAGAGACAATATTTATGGCGTCGGAAAATCAATGTCACATGAAATGACGTTTGAGGGGGTCCATTGTTTGTCGTTCTCCCGACAATATAAAGTGGCAATTGCGTCAAACGTGCCGTCGAAATTTGACCCAATTGTACTAGTGTGGAGAGGCCACATATTGAGGGGAGTCTACCTTGTGTCACACAGGTGGATATGGGATACCGATATCATATGTAGTTGAATTCAGTTATTTCTTGAGGACAAGCAATATTCCGGCAAGGAGGACTGTAATGTCCCCATTTTGGGACATTATAACTTTACAGAGTGTTATGCCTACCAGAGTAGCCAGATAGGGGTGATAAAGAGTTCGAGAGATATTGAGAGGTTTTATTGGGCTCGACTTGCATCATTCATAATCAGGATCCACT
This sequence comes from Picea mariana, assembly GCA_032191745.1. NCBI lineage: Eukaryota > Viridiplantae > Streptophyta > Pinopsida > Pinales > Pinaceae > Picea > Picea mariana. Next base: position 4,283 of record JASDQU010359945.1, on the reverse strand, counting down.
CCACACAACTTGGCTTTGGTTTCATTGCATTCCGACGATTTTCGTAATTTTGAGTTATTATGGGTCATATCTTAATTAAATTCACTAAGGTCATAATGGGCATATTACTTGGAGAAACCTCTTAGTGTAATATCTCATCAGAATTGGGAAGAAGAGAAATACAGGATAATATGATGAGAAGTGACTTTCAGTAGTCGGAGAAACCATAAGGATGAATAAATCACTTTTTAGAGGTAAAATGGTTAATTAATTAATTAATTAAGTGATTTAATCAAGGAATAATAAAACAAAGTAAAATTCACTTGGAGGGAAAAGGTCAACAATGAATTAAGGTTTTGGGAAGCTATAAAGGAAGGGTAAAGGGCCTAATTCCTCATTATGCTATGTTATGATTTGATGTTAAGATATTTGTAGGGGAGGAGGAAATCGACCCCCTTGTTGTTTTGTGGATTTCTAGAGGAAACCACCACCATTGATCGGTTTCGGTGTTGAGAGACACACCCTAGCCTATCGGAGATAGCATACAGGCATTTCATCATGCATTATAGTGTCCAGTTCAGTGATTACACAGCTCAACTAGTGAGGGCGCAAGTGTTTGAGAGAGGGTTTGTGCAGTCGCTTATGACAGTTCGGATTTGGCTGATTCCTTCCGACCCATTAAAGATCTAGCCAAGGCGCACCTATTGAGCCATTTTTCATCAATTTACGACTGTAGAATCTTTCGCAAAGTGGAAAACAGTCATTTAGGGCCCAACTCTAGAGGAAGCACATTTGAGGTTCCAGGGGACATTCTGGGATAGATCTGAGGAATCCCTTTCGACCCATTATAGAGGAGACCAGGACAATCATTTTGAGTTATACATCCTCATATTTCGTCGGTGGAATCAATAGGGCACAGTCATTGAGCCCAGGAGGTGTGCAAACCCCCAGGGGGTGAGATCTGGAGCTTCAGAGGTAGGATATTTAGTCCGACAGTCATCAAGATTAGTCTAGCTAGAGGGTAGGGCACATCTTTTGAGACAGTTTCCAGCTCATTCCGACAAGTATCGCCATCAAGGTGATTTTTCTAAATTCTACAGTAGTTACCGTGAGCTGTCAGACTGCTTTTTGTTGATTCATCAGTGCATGCACAGACGAACACCCATTCTTCTGGTCACAGGTATTTATTATCTATTATTTTGTATTCTAGTGACGATCCATGGGATCTAACTGATGATTATCATATCTGCTTCTAGTTATTATTGTATTTCCTTCTTTTCCATCATTATATATATATATATATATATATATATATATCAGTGAGTCTGTTGTCCTTATTTCCTATGCATTGTCTTATACTGCTAAAACATATAATAAACTAGAACACACATGCAAAAGTCACCAAGCATCATCACACAGTAACTCAAACACAGTCAGAAACCCCCAGAGTATCAAATTTAGTAGCCAAAACCGTAGTTCAACAGTATATATTCAGATCAGCTGGATCATGGATATTTCAGAAGTTGGGATCAAATAGGCATGGTCAATAATGCCAAGTTGTAGCAATAGTTGTGGACATAAGCGGTTGTGCTATCTGGTAACTCGGTCACCATTGGTTACAAAAGACAAGAAGATTCAGGAAGAGGTATGAACATGTCATCTGGTAATTACTCAAATGTGAAATTATTCGGTTTTGATGCTTATGTTTTGTATCAGCACTCTAAGTAGGACCCAGATCAAATAGAAAGATTGTTGATATGGTGATGATGTTAAGGAATGCAGACTGTGGGATCCTACTACCCACAGAATCATCATGGACAGAGATGTAGTGTTTGATGTATCCCATTTTATAAAATCAAACATAGTAAAAGATGAAAGGTTCAAAGCATGACTAGTAGCAAAAAGGTGTTTGGAAGGTATTGATTTCCATGAAAGTCTCTCACCAATTGTTAAAAACTTGTTTCTATTCATGTTGTGTTAGCACTGGCTGTGACAGTACAACTAAATGTTAAAATTGTTTTACATGGATATTTTTGGATAAGGGAATGTATATGGAACAACCAAAACGGTTAGTTCATAATCGCAACAGGAGATTTGTTTGCAAACTCAAAAATCATTGTATGGCCTGAAGCATGCTAGGCAAATGGTACAAGAAGTTTGATTCCTTCATGGTGAGCCAAATTTTGCAAGAAGTGAGTATAACCATTGTGTTTATGGTATATTTATTATCTTGGTGTTATATGTTATGCTTGTTGCAAGCACAAGCATGGTTGAGGTCAACAAGTTGGCTCAGTTGGTTAGGACGTTTGTTATGAAGGATCTAGGAGCAACAAAATAAATATTGGGCATGGAAATACACAGAGACAAGAAATATGGTAAGCTTGGTTATCACAACAAAAGTATGTGGTGAAGATACTCGAGAAATTTAGTATGAATAATGTGAAACTGGTAAAATCCCTTTGGCTTTCCATTGTAAGTTTTCTTCAGGTTTATGTCCTAATTGATAAAGAAGAAAAGTGTTATATGTCTCGAGTATTATATGCTAGTAGGAAGTTTGATGATTGCGATGGAGAAATGGTTATCATTTCACATGCAGTTGGTGTTGTCAGAAGACACATGGAAAAACTAGGTCAAGAGCATGGAAATTGGTGCTTCAAACGCAGAAGCACAAGTATCACCTACAATGGTTGCATTGATTTGGTATGTGGTTATGATTCATGAGATTCAAACAAGTGCATTGGTTTATTAGACAGGTTACTAATGGAGAAAAAATGGTTCATGTTGGAGTGAATCGTTCAGGCATGTTCACGTAACAGTATTGTCAGAGAAGTTGCGGAGCTGTGATGGTGTTTGGCTTCTCTTTGCTTGCAGAAAAGGTGATGAATTAATTAAGGGCATGATATATCAGGTAAATTGTTGTCAAGGTGGAGATTGTTGGAAACATGCCAACGAATTTTCTCATGCGGTCACATGCACATGCATGCAACTATGTTAATGCGCATGCATGCAATCTATTTATGAATTGTTCGTGTAACTATGTGATCTATTCATGATCAGTTTGTGTAACTGAGTGAATGATGTTATATATGCGAGCATACCCATAGAGGTGTGAGTGCAATGTGTAGTGAGTTTGTGAGATCAAGACGCAAGACTGAGGTGTTGTGTGTATGAAAGGAGAGGATGGTTGTATGCCTGTGCTAGCTATTGTAATTCTCCCTTGAATAATAAGAATACTGAATATCATTGCCCGTGGTTTTTTCCTGCATTGGGTTTCCACATAAATCATTGTGCCAATTGTGTGATTAATGTTCTCGATTTAATCTTTCTTGTTTATACTATGGTTATTATGCTTTGTTTTTCTTCTGTTACCCAACAGATAAGGTCGCACCTGGTTTGGTGTTTTCTGGAGAGCACCAAACAGCTTGTTTCAGTGTGTCTGGGTGAGCAAAGCAACAAGTTGTGGTCTGGAGTGGGGGCTATAGGGGAGGTGGACAGGGAAGGATGCGGGAGGCGTTTGGACATGGTTGGCCACCCTGCATTGAATGCGGAGATGGGACGTCGAGCTACTCAACTATGAACGAAGAAACCAAACTTAGGGGAAAAGTGCATGGCCTTGAGCAATGGAGACATTCTATCTCCAACGTTCGAAGAACATTTAGCAAAACAAATAACCTACACCTACCTTTCCTTCTAAATGTTTAAAATATTTATTAATTTAAACATCTATTAAAAACTAATTAATATGAAGGTAAAAAACCTTACTATTATATCTTTAATACTAGTAGAAGTCAATCAAACTTCCAAGTACTTCAGTGTATTGTATTTAAAATATTTATTAATTTAAAATCTATTAAAAAACTAATTAATATGAAGGGAACAAAACTTTCTATTACATCTTTAATAGTAGTAGAAGTCAATCAAACTTCCAAAGTAATGAGAACTTTTACTCGGAACCTTTTAGTGCACTGTATTTTTATTTTTGGGCGAAGATTATTTGTAATAATACTCTACAATACGTAATATATATACTTTTGAATATATTTGTAGTATATATATCAAAGTGATCCAATCATGTATATATCACTTATCGAAATATTCAATACTACATAGCAAAACTGTATATTGCTCGCAATATATATGTATCTCTACTCCGTTGGGATCAGGGATCAAAATTGAGGTCTTCGTTGCCCTTCAAGAGACATGTAGCCCTTCATAGAAGGGTTTAAAATCATTTTGAATGCAAATGAAAATTAACATAAAAAAACACTTGTCCAATTTGAAATAGAAATTATTTCATATTTTTT
>JASDQU010359944.1:0-11818 GCA_032191745.1 Picea mariana | reverse complement strand
GTCAGACTTGTGATGTGAGGGTATGGATGGAGATGAGGATCCACAAGTCTGCCAACCCGAGAACCCACAAACCTGTGTTTTTGGAAAAATGACTAAGTATAAGAACTAGAAAGGGAGAATAGAAGGGAAAAATGGAATGGGGAAAATAGGTAAGTATAGAAGAGGCAAAATAAAGGGAGAAAATAATTTGGGAAAGTAGAAAAGGGGAGGGAAATTTTGGAAGTGGGAATTGATCTCAACAGGGATGTCAAGGTGTCAAGATTTGGATAGTGAAAGTATGAGAGATAGTTATAGTAACCCATACATAATAGTCACACTAAGCTAGAAGTACCCTCATGAAGATGAATACCCTCTTGAATATGGGAACCCTCCTAGGGATCCAAAAAATGTATTCTACATCTACCTCAAGTACCACAAGTACTTCCCAATAAATTATCATGGGGGGAATTCAAGCCAAAACCAATGCAACTTTCAATGGAAATAAAAAATGCCTTAAAAATGACTATGCAATGCAATTATCTTTTTAATTTCACTTATGATGTAAACGAAATAAAGAATGTAAAGAAAAATTAGATCTAAAACATGAAATACAATTCAATTTTGAGAAGGTCAGTGTTCGCAAGTCAAAAGAGACACAATTCTTTCTAGAGTTTGAGAGAGTAAATTTGCAAGGGTTGTAGTGCACTCGATATTAATTGGAAACATACCATATAATATGTCAAATAAAATCCTAGAAAATTATCTATCTAATGGATTTGGTCTAGTGGCGATCTAAGTAATCTATCAAAATATATCAACTTTGCAGTCCACAAGACCATCGGAAAATCCAAAAAACAATTGATTTTAAATCAACAATAAATCTACTTTCCAAACTTAGATTTAGACTTTTTTTTGTTGTTGTTGTTGTTTTAATACAATTTGGTTATATTTTTGAGGGGAAATCAGATATATAACTATTTTCTTCATATTATACACAATATGTTATAAAAATTGATATGAATTCTGCCACCCTATTTTTTCCCTAGTGGAGTCATCAATTCTATTGTAGATAAACTTGTCTACAAATAGACAATCCCTCCCACTAACCTTATTATATTCAGTCACAAACCATAGGATAGAGTGCCATATATTGCACCTAGATCTAATTAAGAGAAAAAAGTTATTCTAAAGAATTGATAAGGAGGATAATTTAACTTTTTTGAATGTTGTGCAATTGTATCCTTATGAAGAAGATCTGAAGATATAACTCTTATGGAACCTCTTTGACATGCTACTTGCACACAAGACAACTAAAAACCCTTGTCAAATTGTATGGCATACAAAATATAATTTCATGCAAATAGATCTAATCTAATACCTCAAGTAATACCGAATCTATGAAACACAAATCATAAACATCACATCAACAATTTAAACAATGTTTGGAGGGGGGAAATAACATAGGTTTATATTAATAAAGTGAGTTACAACAAGTATAGATTACCTTGAGTCTCTTGTTGCACTCCAAGCTCCTAGTTCCTTGAGATCCTACTTGGCCACCCTTTCTTGGTTGGAAGAAATGAGATAAATCTACATATCACGACAGTAAAATAATGAACTATCTCACCTAGGATTATACCTCATGTGTGTTGATGCCCAACATCCTACTCTAATCAACAAGCATAAGACTAAAGGATTCCACTTTTTCTCAATATCATAAGGATTCTTCTCTCCTTTTAGATTCCCTCTTCCATTAACTTGGCTCATTCTTATATAATCTTTGAGGAGCTTGACAATAGGATTCATGGCATGTGAATTGGGTGGATACAAGTCATGCACAAGTTCCATTATCAATTATGATCTTTTTCCAACCTAGGATAGGCTTCATGGTATGTGAACTAGGAAATTAAAAGTCACGCACAAGTTCCATGCTCAATTATGATATTTTCCAACCCATTATGATATTTTTTCTCAATTATGAAATAATTGTTATTTAATAATTATGAAATTGTGATGAAATAGTTTTTCCTTTTTTTTTTCTCAATTATGTAATTTCATCCTCATAACATCTACCAACATCCTTGCAAGGCCTATGGTAGAAAACAAAAGTATTACACTAATGTTGAGACTACTTTTCAAATACAACTAATAATATGATATTCTTGGTCACTTAGCATAAAATAGTGAGATATAGATAATATCATTGGACACACACACAAAGTTGAAGGAAATCCTCATGGGGGAATTAAAGGGATGCTTCCCCAAATTTATGGATGACATCCTTAGTAAAATTTTCAGTGTATACTAGTGAGACTCACCTAGGGGAAATTAAGAACTTGTTGGAACTCATGGATGCTATCCTTAGTTACAATTTCTATGTATACTAGTGTGCCTCACCTAGGGGGAATTAAGAACTTGTTGGAAATGTGCTTAACAACATTGGTGACCATTGGTTGAGCTAAACCCCTTGGGATAAATGTTTGGAATATTTTATCCCACCCTCAATCACTTGAGTGTGAGTGACATTGTTGGTACCTTTCCAACCCAAATCAAACTACAAGGGGAAATATGACATAGAAAAGTTTTGAACATGGGTGGGGAGGATAACAACTTTTGATATTAACCACCCAATCTAGAGCTAATTGACTCAATTTCGTTGGATATTTTATTATTTAATGAAATATATGTTATTTGATATATTATTATTTAATTATTTTAGTTGGTAGATTATTAATTAATTGGTTGTGTCTTTTATTTCATATCTTTTTAATTAATTGATTATCCACACAGATACAAAAACATATATTTGAATGGGTTAATTCAATAAATTGTTCCCAATGTTGTTAGGTTTTGGATAGTTACATGCTAGTAGGTTCTTGATTTGAATCTTCTTGGGCAAGGAACACTAGTCTATGCCAATGGGCTTACCAAGAATGCCATCCATTAATGTAGGGAATCATCCCTTCCATTTTCTCATGATATTTTCCTACGACACACACACACACACCCTCTTGTGGGTGGGAAATCCCTCTTATGGACTAGCACTAAGGGTTTTATCATGCATGCATAAATGACCTAAATCTTCCTACTTTATACCATCATCCCATGCCTAAACCCCATTATTCATATGCAAATACAAGGTTAAAAAGATCAAGTTGACGTACCTTATTTTCCATGTTTGATGTCAATCCTTTTTCACGCTTGGTCTCTCTTCGACTGCAACTCTCCTATCAATGTTGACCTGCATTCACAAAAGACAAATGAAAAACTCCACATGCATTTGATCTATGAACTAATGGGATAGAGATTTAATCAACATATAATCCATATTCAGACAATGAAAACCTCATATGGTGGGACGAGAAAAGTACTTCTTTTATTAATCTCACAAGAATACCTTACAATAGTGAGATCGACCACTGCTCCTGAAATATGGTCCTGGGCTCCTCTTCAACTGTGCTCCAACTACTTTTGTATATGCTTCTCTTCACACAATAGTTGCAAAAGGTTGAGGCAAGGGGAATGCTAATTCGGGTAGAGTTTCTTTACTATGATTTTCCTCCTTTCAAATGGGACCCCTACCCCTTCTTTTATAGGCTAGAAAGAGATAGGTATTTGGTCGAGTGACTGGCCATGCATGGTGGAAAGGTTTAGTTAACTTACCCAAAACTGTGTGTTCCGTCAACAACTTTCCATTTTTCATGCTTTTGTAAGCACACATGAGCTTTAGTGGATCAGCTAGAGTGTACACATGCGTTGTAGTGTGTCATCTAGAGTGTGCATGCAAGCTGTAGTGGAGTAGGGTGTGTGTGCCTTTAAAAAGGGTGTTTTTAAGAAGAGTTATTCAGTACTAGCTTCGCAAAGAAGGAATATGAGATGGACTGATGCTAGGTAAGCATGTCTGGTGAAAATTAGGGTTATAACAGATGCCCCCTAATGTGTGAGGTTAGAAGAGCATATGATGGTTGAAAAACATTATCAATGTTTATCAACGTACCAAACCAGTGAGCCCAGTGACCAGAATTTGGGAGGTTCCATCTGAAAAATAACAATTGTCTCACCGAGGCAGGCATACCCATGCTTGGGATGAAATAAAATCATGGCTGCCAATCAAATACACTGCAGATCCATGTCATATAACTATATAAAGTTTAGCCGCGAGAAATACACAGTGGATCTACATCTCAAAATTGAAAAGATATACATGTATAATATCCATCTTCTAGAAGCTAATAAGGCCTGATGGTTGGGGATGAGGTCTTCAGAGCTCGAGCAACAACTTCAAAAATTTCAAAACTTGGGTAGGAGTGTAATATGAGTGTCCAAATTCACTACCTAGAGGTCTTTGATGGCTCGTCGGGCATGGACTAGAGGATCTTGATGATCAGACTGAAGGCTTCATTGATTTTGAACAAAGACTTAATTGGACTTTCAGGATGGTCGGGCATGAGGGAAAGAGACAAACTGTAGAGGGGCCGACTCAGGCTTGGTAAAAAATTCCCTTGGACAATAGCATGAAAAATGATGAGACTCAGGCAACATGGCATTGACATAAGCTCACGATTCAGGAGGCAACACAAACTTTCCATATGTTTGGGAAGAATAACCAAACGTAGGAGGACACAACTCTATGTAGCGAGAACAACTTTCTAAGGTAATATTAAATCCCGGAGATTGAAGAAAAAACGGAAGGATGTGCTTTGTCCAAGGGTGACTCATTGTGATGCCAATAAAAAGAAAATACTTTTCCCTTCCTCTTTTTTGGGTATATTTGATTTTTTTGTCTTTTTCAATAATTTTGAAAAAATAATAAAAGAATGCTACGTTACAAAGGAGGAACGAGTGTCGCAAACATACTAGTTCTAGGCGCAAGGACAAGATTGATTTTCAAAGCAAGGACACTCGAAAAAATCCCTCCTGGGGTCAAGGTGTCAAGACGCAAAGGCACAGTGCTACAAGGCTTGTGTTATGAGGCATGCTTCAGATGGTTCAGTTGAGAGCAACATGGAGCCAGCATTAGGTCAAAAATTATGGAATGAAAATGTGGTTACCACATAATGATAATGTCCTTCGATGTAAGTTAATGAGCCTAGAGAAGGTAAGCTCAATGTTTTTTCATTTTTAGAGAGTCTGAAAAAATGTAAAAGGAGACTCCATTGGGGTACCTTTTTCGAAGGTAGTCTAGTCGTCTCAAAAAAAGGGTAAAATAGAACCAAAAAGACGTTTATTCAAAACCATTTTAACGAGTAGGATAAAAACAAGATCACTCGGTAATTTTTTCATTTTTAAGGAATATGAAAAAATCTTAATGATGGACTCTGTCATAAATGTTCTTCTGGACCATTTTAATGAGTGTGAAAGAATAAGGTCACTCGACGATCTTTTCAATTTTAGGGAGTCTGAAAAGAGCTTAACTATGGACTCTGTGGGGGTTCCTTTTTCATAAATTTAGTCCCTCAGGCCCTAAAAAGGGTTAAAATTATACCTGAGAATACTCTTCTAGAGAATTGAGGCTCCTAGAGTATAACTTTTTTCGTACAGTTGACCATCTGGACTGAAAAAGGGGTAAACTACCTCCGGACAGATGTGACTTCAAATTTCAGTTTAGCGAGCGTGAAGGTCAACAAGATCGCTCAACAATATTTTCACATTTTACAGGGTCTGAAAAGAGATTAAAAGAAGACCCGTTAAGTTTTGGGAGTCCTGAGGGTGAGGTCCAGAGTAATAAGGCATCATGCAAATGAGGCTCAAACTCGTAATCATGAAAAACTAGTAAGGACTTCCGAGCCTGTAGTCATTAGTAACAACATGGACACCAAAATGCAACTAGGATCTACCTAGGGCATCCATTTTAAGGTAGGATCTACCACTAAATTACGACACTCCTAAAGAAACACTGATGGTTTCATGTCTCAACTCGATGGGATCGATCCTATGGAAAAGCAAAAAAGAAAACAAGATGCAGAAAGTGGAGGTGGAATCCTATCTTAAATGCAACGAGTTGGAAAAAATGGATTTTTAACAAAGGACCTTCAAAACGACCCAAAACTCCAAAACATTTCCCAATACCCAAATAACACTTCTCGTGACAATCCAAACAAAACTGTTGAACCATACTATATGATTTTTAGTTTAGAAAAAATGACAAAAGGGTCCAAAAATTGACAAAAAGAGGCCAAAAAGTCTATAAATAGAAGTTGGCAACTCATTATCACCATTTCTAATTGAGAAATTGACTAAAAGCCAAAACTACCCCTTTGTAAAAAGAGTTGATTCTGGGAGCCTCAGTGGATGAAATGACCATCCACTTGGACCAAGTAAGTATACACTACCCCCTCTTGCAATTTAATTATTTCTTTATTCATTTAAGTTCGTTTTTTGGAGGGGCGTCGACCTTTAAAAGGTTGTCCCTATGTCCATGCAGGTTGTCTTATGACAGCCTGAGTGTACACACAGTCTACCTAATGAAAACCTAAGTGTACACACTACTGTGAGCACTATAGCCCACATGGACCTTCCATTTAGCGTAAAAAATAAAAAAACAAGAGTTAACGCTCCTAAAATTTGTCTATTTTCACGATGTATGTTCACTGGAGGGAAAGAGAGCATGAGGATATTGATGTGTTGGTCGATGAGGACCCTGATGCTCTTGCTGCATTGTTGCAGTGTGGTTTTTTAAATTTTTTCCATTGTCCTTTCATGCGAGCACAACCTAGGCTACTGAACGCCTTGATGGATTATTGGCATCTTGATGCAAAGGCCTTTATGCTAGAGGGGCAGTCACTGGATCCAATGATAGAGGATATATACTTTCTTACTGGCCTCTCAAGGAGAGGGGCACCATTCAACTTTTGTACCTTTCCTTCTGGGCCTTACAACATATCGGAGTCAATTGGACTCCATTGTGAATCCAACACTGACAGAACGAGCTCACATGTGTCGATAACTAAGATCTCAAACTTATCACTGAAAGTGATAGTTTTTCTCATTGGGTAGATTACTGGGACTTTGTATTTACATCAGGCTTCTTGTGCGCACATGAATTGTGCATTTCAGTGCTTAAATGCACAAATATTTGACTGGAGCACTACATTACTGGATTGCATGAAGAGGCAATTAATAGAGTGTCGAATGCAGAATTAGAGGAACTTTGGGTTTGGGACAATTCTATGTGGTTTCTTCGTTGAGACAGTGTCTAGTTTCAGTCTTAGAGAGGTGATACGAGGGCACCAAGCCTCTAGCCCCGTGTTATGTAGATGGGCAGCGTTGTTTCCACGACCGGGGTGGGACCATTGAAGCCTTTGATGACAAATGTTTTGCTTGGTGGGCGCAAAAGATTCTAGTCATAGAGGACTACCCCTATGCTAGAATTGACTTCTCTAGTGATCCTAAGATACCGGTACCTTTCGGCGAGGAGCGAGGAGAGATGGGTAAGCTTGTTTTTTTTTTTTTTTTTTTAATTTAATTTTTTATGTTGTTTTTATATATATCATTTTTTTTACAAATGCCAAAGTATCTGATAGATCTGCGTCTATTATGTGCATAGGTGGGGCCAGTGTGACCAATGAAATTTGTGAGGAACATGCAACGTCCTTGACCAGAGGCCGCCTTAGCCACAACTAGTGGACTAGTAGCAGGAGGAGAACCTCCAGCCGGTGAGGCTGAGAGAGTTTTGAGACAAGTAGAGAGAAAATTTACCTCTCTCACTCGCATAGTCCCCATGGAAGAGATCGAGGATCTACCACCATATATGAAACCTCATGTAGTGAGGCCACCATGGATGTGGGTCCGACTTTTTCGGCACTTGGAAAACATCGTTGACCACTATAATAGGGCCGATAGGACCCGTCCTTAGTTAGGATGGACTTTTCATGTGCCGAGGGAACTATTTGTATATTTTTTAGGGCATAAGCCCCATGACTCATTACTGGATGGATTTTTGAGGTGATTGCACCCATGCATGTACTCTGATATTTTTGATATTAGATATGGATTTTTATGTCTTTTTATGTGTTTATTGACTACATTTATTTTACCAATGTTTATGGCAAGTTTATTTTACTCAATCTCCTAGGAACATGGATATATGTAATGTAATCAATGCTTCATTCTAAGAGACATGCCCTAAGGAACCATCAGTTTAGAGTAGGATCATAAATGTTGTACACTCCATTTAACTGAGACAGAACCAGCTGAGCATCTAAATATACCCGGAGACGAGAAATACCATGTAACAAAGTGTCATGTAGAAACACTATAACTGCATTGTATTCAACAACATTGTTTGTGGTGTCACCTAAATAGATACCTCTTGAACATAACAACTGGCCTTGAGGTGTGTAAATTACCGAAGTTGTGGAAGCAATCCTCCGAGTGTGTCGGCTAGCACCATTCGCAAACTCAACAAACACCTCTAATTCACTTGACATCTTCCATAGTGAAAAAGATGACATCAAAACGACACGTCGAGAAAAACAAAAAGGGTAAATACTAAGAACGCAATGTACAGGAACTGTACATATGTTACAAAAATTTACCCCAAGGTGACCTACCTATGAGTAATACTTCTTGAGGTAGATCCCATTTCTAGGCTTTGCCAAAGAATTTTCATGAAAGTCTACCAGACGATAAGCACCGTTTTTTAGAACCTCTTTTACAATGAAAAGTTTGAACCACATGGGTTTGAACTTGCCTGCCCCCAGGGGGTTCTTATCTTGGTCATAGACTAGGACAAGGTCACCTTCCAAGAAAATATGAGGACGAACAGACCGATCATACTGACACTTAACTTTTTGTTTGTGAGCCTCGTTGGCCAAGGTTGCATCCCGACGTTGCTCATTGAGCTGCATGAGGTATAATAAACATTGTTCAAGTGGTGAAGTGTCTAGCAATAACTATACTGCTAACTTTACAGATGGGATCTGACACTCTATAGGAAAGACTGCTTCCAACCCGTAAACGATTTGAAAAGTTGAGAAACCATTTGTAGTCTTAATAGACGTTCAATAGGCCCATAATGTTGAGTATAACATCAAATGCCAATTTGACTTGGCCGAATTGATCATTCATTGTAGGATGGTCTTAAGAGATTTATTGACAGCTTCCACCTGACCATTCGCTTGAGGGTAGTAGGGTGACAAATGTTCTTGCCTCAACCCAAGATTTGATGTTAACTCGGTCATCATTGTGTTTTTAAACTGACTTCCATGGTCAGTGACAATCTCTCTCGAGACATCGAACCGTGCTATAATATGGTTAAATAAAAAGAGGTAGGTAGTCTCGCCATCATATTTGAACATTGGCATAGATTCAACCCACTTGGTGAATTAGTCTACCACTACGATGATATAACGGTGCCCCCTCGCTAAAGGAGGGTTGCAGGTAGTGTAATCAATCCCCCACTTGGTGAAGGGGCCAACGGTGATGACGAGAAACATGGGAGTGGGATGTGCCCTCATCTTCCATGAGAAGATTTGACATGGGTGGCACTTCTTGAATGATGCGATACAATCTTTGATTAGTGTTAGCTAAAAATAATTGTCTTTTAAAATCTTTTGGGTTGTTTCCAACCCAGACAAATGACTACCACATGCTCCAGTATGGCAATCGTTAAGCACGATTTCTGCTTCTTCATGAGTGAGGCACTGGCAAAGAATGTAATCTACACCTTGACGTTACAGAGTATCTTCAAGTATGAGATAGTTCTTGGCCTGATGGCATTTACAGCGATGCTCATCACGAGAAGCAGCGACAGACAACTTCAAATTCTGGAGATAGACAAGTATATCTCCATACCACGGGTCTAAAGATGCAATCAAAAACATGTCTCCTTGAATAGGAGACTTGTTAAGCCCTAATATTGGCTCATTACCCTTTAATTGGGGCATATTATATTAGTAATTTTATTTTATTTATGTCGGCTTTAGGCCATTATTTGTAATTATACCTCCTAGTCTCCTATATATACCAAGGAGACATTTTCATTTTGAATCATCTTGTACTTGAACATTTAAGTGGGGTAAAAGGAGGTTGCCCCCTCAAAGAGGCTTATTATCTGAAATTATCTCTTTTCCAAGGTGTTGAGTACTTTTTCTGAGTTTTTTCTATGCTATATTGGTATTTGGTTCTTAACATATGGTATCAGAGCTCAAGGTCCTTGGGTTTCACTACTACATCTGAGACACCTTGGAATTTTCTCTATAACTTCTTTTCTACAATGTTTCAGAAGGAATGACTTGCAGAATATTTATTAGATGGCCCAAGGTACTTTGGGTTCAAAATTCAGCTCCTGAGGCCTTATATTTCTAAGATACAGCCTGTAAAAGATAGGGTTCTGGAATAAGCCCAAAATGAGTCATTGTGGAATTGTCGCTATAAAAACAATTATGTAATGCTTCAAACCTTGAACTCCAGAGAATATTTACAAAAATTAGTAAGGTATCTGTGGTAAAACTTTCAACTTCTAGGTCATCTTAAATTTGTAGATACACTTTGTGTAAGATAGGGTATCTGACTAGTCCTATTGACTAGTATCAAGAAGGTGTTCCAGGTAAAATAATCATAACTTCTTCCTAGAGTATCCAAATTGAGTGGGACTAGTTTCATTGGATCGTGGACAGTCTGCATTATTTCTGGTGTGAGTTTTAGAATTTTATATCAATTATTTTGTGCGAGGCACTCTATACTAGTGATATCTCCTGGAATTTCCAAAAATCGACAAGTTGTGGGGAAGTTACCGTAAATTCCACTTGGCACATCCAATTTTGATTAGATCTGTGGCATTGCAGAGAAGAAATATCAGAGAACTACATAAAAGAATTTTTCATACCCATAAGGGATTAAATGTGGGAGATACAACAGAAGACATATTGTTTAGCTGAACCACCTCAAAATAAAGGTTCAAAAGTGATACTTGGCCAACATGCCACCCAAAAAAGGAACTTCTACACCAAATAAGCGTCCAGAAAATCCTACTTGGAATCTTGATGAAGGTGAAGAAATGAATAGGGACATAAATGATTTACAAAAGAAGATAGTAACAAAATATGAAGTACAAGAGATGATGGAGGGTTTAAAAGGGGAGATCATGGAAGTATTGAAAAATTTCGTAACAGAGAAGACACCTGAAAGTGAAAATGCATCCCATGAAATTCATGATGAGGACACAAGGAAGGTGAATCAAGAATGGAGAAAATCCAACTTTGGTTTGAATACCAACCACGTTCGTAATATTGATATGAGGAAGTTTGATGGCAAGGACCCAATCACATGGATACTTCAGATGGAGCAATTCTTTGATCTCCATAATGTGCCACATACACAAAAGGTATGAATTCCTTATTTATATTTAGAACCTAATCAATTTGTATGGTATCGATGGATTTGTTCTCGCAAATCACTCGTCACTTGGACAATTTTCACGGAAGAAATGATAGCACACTATGAGGATACAAGGAATAATACCTTCTTTATCCAATTGATAAATCTCAAGCAAAAGGGTTCAGTTACCGAGCACATTGAGAACTTCCAAAGATTGAATATAAATTTAATCGATATTCAAGACGAGCACTTGATTGATGTATTCATAGGAACTTTAAAGGATAACATTCAACATGAGGTTCACCTTTGGGAACCCAAATCATTGGAGAATGCATTTAAGGTCGCAAGAAATGTTGAAAGTAAAAATATGGCTATGGCTACTAGAAGGACCAATCCTAACATCTATAGAGAGAACAATGCCCCTTCTTATAAAACACCTCAACCTACAAGGTTGACACCTCAACAATTGGAGGAAAGAAAATCAAAAGGTTTATGCTTTAATTGTGACAACAATTATAAT
>JASDQU010359938.1:0-11818 GCA_032191745.1 Picea mariana | reverse complement strand
ATTCCGCCAGCATAAAAAAATAAAAAAATAAAAATAAAAAAATTAATTATTAATTAATTTATTATTAACAACCCTAACTTAGTTTTACTAATCTAACTACACTAATCTAATTAAATTAATTTTATTATGCTAATTAGTATTAAAAAATGTCATTAACCATTTATTATTAACCTAATGTTTTTTATTCTAAGCTTGTTTATTCATGTCAAGACAAAATTTGGCAGAGGGGTGAAAAGATGGAGGGCGAGGGAATGAAGGGTGCAACAGGATGATGAAGGATCAGGCGAAATGGATGTAGGGATAAGTGAAATCAAATGAGCCCAGCAAGCCAGATGTCTTCATCATGAGAGAAATGCCAAATAGGTAGCTGAAGAATCAAATTACCTATAGCTATAGGACCCCAACAACAACAAAATCCTTTGCGCAACAAACTTGCACAATAAGTATACTTTTGAAGTTTGCAATGATACCATTGACATGGAGTGTCATGATTGTTCCTTCTATAACGTCATGAAAGGTGATGATGAACCATAATACCTTTTTACATGATATTCACGCTAACCTATGACTCATCTAGGAATGCCTTGATTTTCCCAAGATCACGTCATGACTTTGAAAACTTTGGAAAAACCTCTAACTCTAGCTATGCAAATCATGGTGCTAAGAGCTGGCTCCAATGAGGATACTATCCTCTCTGTGAGGTAGAAAATAACAGTAGACTAGGTGCCTTATCCATTGGGATGTTCCCAAGCTATATACTATGATCTACAACCTATAATCTGTTTCGTCACCAACTTATTTTGCAACTGAACTAAACCCAAACTGAAATACAAACTGAAAAATGATGAAAGAAATGCTCGCCATGATGAGCTTATTCAAACTTCTACCTACACTAAGATAATATCTGAGTTATTTGATTAGGTGAAATAAAAAATACAGTGCAACCATGCAAGTGTCTTGTCCACAGATTGAGTTCCTTGCGTATCTTTGTTACGAGGAAAATATCTCTATGGCTAGGGGTAAACCACAACAGACAGAAATGACTGTAGAGATCAACTCCATTCTCAAGTATCCTATATAAACAAATATGATAGCAAGACAAGATAAAATTCCTACCTCATCCAGACGTTCGATGAAGTCCATCGTTGAGCACTTGACCCAAAGCAATATACCTGCAACTAGTCCTCAACAACCAAGAAAAGAAAGCATACGGTGATAATATATGATGTTATCACATTCAATAGCATAATCCATTAATATACATAACAAATACGCCCATGGAATAATACTTCAAATATTTGCAAGATATCAATTGACAGGAAAAGAGTATTTCTATTAATATATGATCAGTAGAAGTGAAAACGTTACAGAATTCCATTTCAACATGGTTCAAAACAGAGAAACTAAGCTCCTTCCAGTTGGGCCTCCACCACTTCAATCCTCCACCAAAGAAATCTCATAGAAGAGAGACAATGAATTTCTCAATCAATAAGGGAAGAGCTTGGGGGTTGAACACTGTGTTCAGACTTAACAGACAAAGGGATACAGACTCAATGTGAAGTGAATAATTTATATAGAGTAACTTTTCTCTCAAAGTTGAATTCTTTCTCTTCTTTTCCATAGCTCGGAATTGGCCCATTTATAACTTTCAAATGGAATTGAAGGGATGAGTTGGAATGTTTCCAGTATATGGAAGGCCAAGGATCATTGATCTCTTATTGTGACATGGAAACCTGACACCATTTTTTATTTTTGGGCACAAATCCAGATGTACATGGGCTGTAGTGGTGCAACCTACATATGCATGTTGTATAGTAGGCAAGGTGCGTATATGTGGAAAAAATGTATTTTTAGCTCTGGGATTTGCAAAAAAGGGATGAAAAGTCTGCATAGGGAAATGTAAAAAGACCCTCTTTGCAAGATTGCATAGGATGAGGAAAGTATTTCTATAAAATATGCCCCCTAATGTGTGAGGTCGGAGGAGTATCTGCGATGGCCGAAATACATTATAAAAAACCCAGAAGTGGAGTGATGGGGAACCAAATGGAAGAATTGGTTTCTCATTACATTCTGTACCAACTTTGCATACATGGCTGCCAATTTGAATTACACTGCAGATCCACGTGAAAATACACCAAAAGACTATCTGTGGCCATGAATAGGCAAATACAAATGCAGTTTCATGCCAAAGGCTATCATAGTCATGAACAAGGCCCAGTAGAACCAGTCTCAAAATCAATTTTAAGATATCTGTATACCATGGAGTACAATCTGATCTTCCATGATCACTAAATTCATATAGGTACTGGTCCAATGAAAAGGCAGCAACATCTCAGGAAAGCTGCGACCACATACTGATGTCTTCAACTCTTCTACACAATCTGCCAAGGTGCAAGTCTACATCATGTGAATGAAGGAGTTGAGGTCGAACACAATGAGACATCATTTGATTACTGGTAATTGAGGTATATCGTTAACAAACACAAGACAACCTATCAATAATCAAATTAGTTATAAAGGAACCGAGTACATTCTTACAAGTGTGAATAAAGGAGTCGAGGTCGAACACTTGAATAATCCATTGATCAAGAGACATTGATGTATTCCCAATTGTCGATGGTGAGAGAACCTACCACTAATGACTGCAAGCCTCAAGGTACTCATATGACTCTAGGTCTTGTTTCCAAAATAGATGAGTTGAAGTCGATGGAAGGAGACCCGCTAAAGGAGAGCATCAAGGTATCTCTCATCATTAAACACAAGGTACATGATTTGGAAGAAATCGAATGAAGAACATGTTCGTGAACCAATGACCCTATGCATCTTTCACGTGTGCCAAGTGAAAGCGGTACATGAAAAAGACCCTCTGAATAACATCCAATAAGGAAAACTTCTGACAAAGGAAAGGAAACCACCAATAAGGCTAATGGAATCCAATACTCTGCATGAATCCCATTGTGTGAATATATTTCTTGCCATCGAACAAGGGAAACCACCCAGTCAACGACCAATGATGAAATGTCGATTGTTGGGTTCAAGGTTACCCACCAATTATGAAAGTAAGACCATGGTGAGTGATAGGAATACAATATCATGTGATTATGAGACAAACTGAGGGTATGGCTAAAGTGAAAAGTCAAGATTTCTAGGAAATGGCTGACATAGGTTGATAAAATTCATTTGAACAAGGGCATGAGACACATGGAAGACTCTGACAACATATAATCAATGATGAAACCATGAGATGCAGGAGGCATCAATCAAGTTCTCCATAGGGACTGGAAGAGTAACCAGCCGGTGGAGAAAACTCTTTGTAACGAGTTCAACTTCCTAAGGCTAAACCCAAAGTTATGATGACAAATGGACTCAATAACTTTTTTCTTTGTTCAAATGTGACATGACTACCGCCAATATAAGATAATACTCCCTTCCGACTTGTCTTTTTTTCTTTCATAGTCAAATGAATGCTATGATACAGAGGAGGAAATGGGTGTCACAAGTAAGCAAAACTAGTTTCAGTAGTGGAGCATACCTATGCTCAATGCAAGAAGATTCATGTGGGAGATGGACACTCAGGGGAATGTTCCCTCCTGGGTATAGGGTGTTAAATTGCGAACGATATAAATGAGGCTCTACTTGGTTGAGGGTGAAAAACTGTTGAGGCAAACGGTTTATAACGCAAAGTGAGAACCAACTATAGGCTCAATAATGAAAGCAAGGGCATGAGATGAAATCACAATTTAATGCCAAAAAATGTCCTTTTTCATGATCTTAGTCTACTTGGTATGAAAAAGGGATAAACTTGTACAAAATAAACATCTTTTCATATCGAATTTATGAGTGTGACAGAGACAATTTCACTTGGAAATCTTTTCTGTTTTTGAAGATGAGTTGGAAAAGAGATTAAATTAAAATCGGTTGGGAGTCCTCTAGGTATAAGGAAGCATGTTTATGAGTGAGAAATGAGGCTCAACATAAAATCATGTATTAGGTATAAGGGATTCCCAGTCCTACGGAAAAAATCTCGGCATGGGCACCAAATGGAGTAGAGGATGTAATTAGGCTACCCATGTATGGTCGCCAATTATGTTATGAGGAAAATCTCTCTATGGCTAGGGGTAAACCACAATAGACAGAAATGATTGCATAAATCAACTCTATTCTCAAGTATGCTATATAGACAAATATACTAGCAAGACAAGATAAAAGGCCTACCTCGTCCAGACGTTCGATGAAGTCCACCATTGAGCACTTGATCCAAAGCAATATACCTGCAACTAGTCCTCAACAACCAAGGAAAGAAAGCATATGGTGACAATATATGATGTTATCACATTCAATAGCATAATCCATTAACATACATATCAAATACGCCCATGGAATAATAATTCAAATATTTGCAAGATATCAATTGGATGTGAAAAGAGTATTTCTATTAATATATGATCAGCATAAGTGAAAAAGTTACAGACTTTAGTGTCGGCACGGTTCGGAACTGAGAAACTAAGTTCCTTCTAGCTGGGCTTCCACCACTTCAATCCTCCACCAAAGTCAAGCTCATAGAAGAGAGACAATGAAGTTCTCAATCAATAAGGGAAGAGCTTGGGGGATCAACACTGTGTTCAGACTTAAAGGACAAAGTGATGCAAACTCAATGTGAAGTGAATAATTTCTCCAGAGCAACTTTTCTCTCAATGTTGATTTTTTTATCCTCTTTTCCATAGCTTGGAATTGGCCCATTTGTATCTTTCAAATGGAACTGAAGGTCCGAGTCGGAACATTTCCAGTACATGGAAGGCCAAGGATCATTGATCTCCTATCGTGACATGGAATCCCGAAACCATTTTTCATTTTTGGGCACAAATCCTGATGTATGCAGGAAGTAGTGGCGCAACCTGCGTATATGCATGTTGTATAGTAGGCAAGGTGCGTATATGTGGAAAAAATGTATTTTTAGCTCTAGGATTTGAAAAAAAGGGATGAAAAGTCTGCATAGGGAAATGGAAAAAGGCCCTCTGTGCAAGATTGCATAGGGTGAGGCAAATATTGCTATAACATATGCCCCCTAATGTGTGAGGTCAGAGGAGTATTTGTGATGACCGAAATACATTATAAAAAACCCAGAAGTGGAGTGATGGGGAACCGGTTGGAAGAACTAGTTGCTCATTACATTATGTACTAACTTTGCATACATGGATTCCAATTTGAATTACACTACAAAATCATGTGAAAATACACCAAACAATTGTCTGTGGCCATTAATAGGAAAATACAAATGTGGTTACATGCCAAAGGCTGTCATAGTCATGAACAAAGCCTAGTAGAACCAGTCTCAAAATCAATCTGAAGATATCTGTATACCATGGAGTACAATCTGATTTTCCATGATAACTGAAGTCATATAGGTATTATTCCAATGAAAAGGAAGAAACATGTCAGGAAATATACGGCCACATACTAATGTCTTCAAATATTCTACACAATCCCCCAAAGGTGCAAGTCTACATCATGTGAATAAAGTTATTGAGTTTGAACACAATGAGACATCGTTTGATTACCAATCATTGAGGTATACCGTTAACAAATGCGAGACAACATACCAATAATGAAAGTAGGTATCAAGGCACTGAGTACATTCTTACAAGTGTGAATAAAGGATTCGGGGTTGAACACTTAAAGAATCCATTGATCATTAGACATTGATGTATTCCCAACTGTCGATGGCAAGAGAAACTTCCACTAATGACTGCAAGCCTCAAGGTACCCATATGACTCTAGGTCTCATTTATAGAATAGATGAGCTAAAGTTGATGGAAGGAGACCCAGTGAAAGAAGAGAATTAAGGCATCTCTTATCATTCAACACGAGGTACAAAGCATGAGCTTCATGATTTGGAGGAAATCAGATGAATAACATGTTCATGAACCAACGAGCCTGTGCGTCTTTCGTGTGTGCCAAGTGCAAGCGTTACATGAAAAAGACCCTCTGAATAGCAGCCAATGATAAAAACTACTGACAAAGGTGAGGAAACCACCAATAAGGCTAATGGCATCGAAGACACTGCATGGATCCCAATGTGTGAATAGATGTCTTGCCTTCGAATAGAAGGTAAACCACTCAGTCAACGACCAATGATGAAATGTCAACTGTTGGGTTCAAGGTTACCTACCAATGATGAAAGTAGGACCAGGGTGTGTGATAGGACTACATTATCATGTGATTCTGAGACAAACTAAGGGTATGGCCGACATGGAAAGTCAAGAGTTCTGAGAAATGGATGACACAGGTTGATAGAATTCCTTTGAACAAGGGCATGAGACATATGGAAGACTCCGACAACATATAATCAATGATGAAACCATGAGATGAAGGAGGCACCAATCAAGTTTTCCATAGGGAAATGGAAGAGTAACTAGTCGGTGGAGAAAACTCTCTGTAACGAGATCAACTTCCTAAGGCCATGCTAAACCCAAAATTATGATGACAAATGGACTCAATAACTTTGATCTATTTTCAAAGGTATCACGACTACTGCCAATATAAGATAATACTCCCTTCCCTCCTATATTTTTTTTGTTTTTTCATAGTCAAATGAATGCTATGATATAGAGGAGGAAACGAGTGTCGCAAGTAAGAAAAACTAGTTCCAGCAGTGGAACATACCTATGCTCAATGCAAGGAGATGCATGCAGGATATGGACACTTGGGGGAATGTTCTCTCTTGGGTATAGGGTGTCAAATTGCAAATGATATAAACGAGGCTCTGCTTGGTTGAGGATGAAAAACTACTGAGGAAAATAGTTTATAACGCAAAGCGAGAACCGACTATAGGCTCAATACTGCAAGCAAGGGCATGAGATGGAATCACAACTTAACGCCAAAAAATGTCATTTTTCTTGATATTAGTCTACTTGGTGTGGAAAAGGGATAAACTTGTACCAAATAGACATCTTTTCAAATCCAATTTACAAGTGTGAAAGAGACAAGTTCACTCGGAAATATTTTCACTTTTTGAAGATGAGTTGGAAAAGAGATTAAATTAAACTCGGTTGGGAGTCCTCTAGGTATAGGGAATCATATTTATGAGTGATAAATGAGGCTCAACATAAAGTCATGTATTAGATATAAGGGACTCCCGATCCTACGGAAAAAATCTCAGGGTGGGCACCCAATGGAGCAGAGGATCTAACTAGGGTACCCATGTTTGGTAAGTCTCTACCACTTGATAATGACACATTTTGTAGCAGATGGAAGGTTCCGTGTCGCAACAAATGGGTTCATACCTAAGGCATATGAGTGAAAGTTATAGGACAATGCAAAAGGGCATGGTGGAATGGATACCTATCTTATATGATGGGTAGCGAAAATACCTGCTCGTGGTTATGAACAATCAACATAACGCTAAAATCCGCAAGAATACCTGGTGAAAACTACAAAATCCAACTCCATCCACTATTGTATTAGTCCATTAGGTGAAAAAATGATTCGAAACTATAGAAAGTGGGTAAAAACTGCTATAAATAGTAACAAAACCAAAATTTACTATGTCATTTTGACTTTTTACCCAAATAGTGAAAATTGGACCAAATTACCTCTGATCTGCAACTGGTGATTGTGGGAGTGTCAAGTGATGAAATTAGAGACCATCTGGACCAGTTAATTTTTCTTCCCCTCCTCTTCTTTTCTAGTGGATTATATTTTTAAATTAGGTTTCAAAATTTGAGTAAATTAGGGCGCAAAATTAGTTATTTCAGTGTACGCGAGCTACCATTTATCGGGTCACGTATACATGAGTTTATACACGACTGTGTAAAATATAAGATGCATGTAATCATCCCTATACGTGATTGTGAATGTTGTAGCACACATACAAGTCCGTAAACAAGGTTTTCTATTGTTGCTAACTCAAAAATTGTTTTTTATCTGTCAGGATGGTGCTAGAATGGAGGGAAAGGGAACACAAGGAGGTAGATGCTATTGTGGAGAGAGATTAAGGGCCTCCAATGGCCTTGAAAAGATGTGGCTTGTACAGATTTTTGGCACTCAAAGGGATGAGGGCCCAAGTGAGGTTGCTTGAGTTTCTTGTGGATTATTGGGATCCTGACAGTGAGAGCTTCAACCTCGATGGGCAACCATTGAGGATTGAAGTCAAGGATAATACTTTTTGACTAGGTTATTGCACTGGGGTGAGGTGGTGAAACTCAAAGCCCAGGGATATGGGAGCCGTATGAATATAGAGGAGTACATAGACACTCACTTTGTAGCAGGGAACGATAAGATCGAGATTCAACTCCCCATCTGAGCGATAAACAATCTTAGCCTCAAGATTGTTCTCTGCATTTTGACCAGGATCACAGGATCGACTTCGTTGCACTAAGCATGGAGGCCTCTCATGTTCTATTATGTAGAGTGCTTGAGACCCATGGTATACAATTGGTGTACCTCACTACTGGATAATATGAAGATCTAGTTGACAGAGTGCAAATAGGGTGACAAGAGGAACTTTGGGTTTGACTCTATCTTATGTAGATTTTTCTTCGAGTGGGTTCTATGTTTTGGACCTTGAGTCGAGATAATTTAGAGAGGACCTTGCGATCAAGCCATGGAATGGTGGACTAAGGTAATGAGATGACATGGGGGAGGTAGGGTTCCCACACCCTACAATAATGATTTCTTTTACTGGTGGAGGTGACAGGTCATTACTCTAGATGACTACCCCTATGCAGGGATCGACTTTTTAAGCATAGCCAAAAAATATTTTTCTTTTAAGCATCATCCAATGAGAACCTCTAAAGAGAGAATACCATGTGAGATAGCATCGTACAAAATTTATATAACGACGCTTTATTCGACCACATTATTCATGGATGGACCTAGGCATACACCACCTGAAGACACCAGTAGACCCTCGGGTGAGTAAAACACCCAAGCGATGGAAGCCAAGTTCCTTGTATGACGATTGGATCTGTCTGTGAATCCTAAGTAGACCGAAGACTCTATTGACATCTTCCAACCAAGGGAAAACTCGATAAGAGAGCTGAATATGAAAAGTAAAGGGAAAATATATATACACTAAATTACATTAGTACACAAAGATTTACGCCCAAGAATGGGGCTCAAGTGTAATATATTTTCAAGTAGAGCCCATTCTTGGGCTCAACCAACATATTCCCTTCATAATATTCTAACTCATAGGCTCCCTTTTCTAAGACACATTGCACGATATAGGGACTGTGCCACATGGGTTTTAACTTGCCTACCCCCAACGGTTTTGTGGCTTGATCATATAAAAGGACCAAGTCACCCTCAACGTACAACCGAGGACAGATAGACTTATTGTACTAGACCTTGACACGTCTTTTGTTCATCTTGATAGCCGTAGAAGTGAAATAGAGATCAAATTCTTCTAAAATGAAATCCATTTATTATATTCCCCCCCCTATGATATGCCTGGTAAGGATGTATTGAAATGGATTGACATCAGAAACCACAATAGTCTTGAAAAGCAATATATAATGGTGTAAACATTGGACTACGTGAACGACAACCAAAGCTAGCTTTTCAACGTGAAAATAATTGAGCTCAGGACCGACTAAGTTTCGACTAAGATAGTAGATGACATGCTCACAGAGCTCATCATCCTCCTGAACCAAAACCATACCAATCGTCTCTTCGAATGCAATGACATAAAGAAAGTAATATCTACTGTAGTTAGGAGACTTCAGTAGAAGCGTCGATACCAAGGCTTTCTTCAAAGCATCGAAGGATTCCTGGGCTCTCTCATCCCAGACAAAAGGGGTGTCCTTCAAAAGATGCGTGAAACCCTTAGTTATTTTGGCATAATTTACTATAAATCGACGTAAAAAGTTAGCTTTCCCTTGTAAACCTTGAAGTTTTTGAATAGTGCGTGGAGGAGGCAATTGAAGTATTTCCTCAACCTTTAATGGATCTACCATGATCCTAGTCTCAGAAACTAGAAATCCCAAAAGATGACCAGACCTAACACAAAATATGCACTTATGAGGGTTCAACCGGATTCTATAGTAACGACATATTTCAAAAACTAGCTGAAGGTGCTTTGATCCGGATTATTTTCGGCACGAAATGAGATCGGAGATATAATAAATAAATACACAGAGATATCACAAATATTCAATAATATAACAAAAAATGTATCATAGATGCAACCATAAACACAGATATACAGTAATACACAATTTCTATTAATGAAAGAAATGTACAGAGACTGTAAAAATATAGAGTGAAAGACTCGCTAGAATGGTGGCAGCTTATCTCTGAGAAGAGATGTGACGGCTACTCGCATTCTCAAGAAGATTATTACAGTGAGGCTCTGAAGGCATTTTTACAATAAACAAGAATGCCAAAAGTTATAGACATCCAAAAACCTAACCCTAGGAGATGAAGCGCCAAAAGTCATCTGGGCGCCATTTGGGTAAGTTAGTACATCAACTTCACGGGGTCGTAACTTTTGCATATGATCTCCGTTTTAGGTGTATGATAGCTCGTTGGAAAGGTATCGTCGAAGAGATTCATTTTGGGGGATAAATAATACCTTTGGCTATCATTGGGAACCTCAATCTTGAAAAACCTTCATTTAGGCCCTCAAAATGGTCTCGGAAGTTAAATCCTGCTAAAAATGGTAAATTGCCAAAATTGCCATAAAGTTGTTTTGATCCAGTTGGAAAAGGTGGGTGGCCATTGATATCCACCTGGATCATGCTTATAGTGACCCACTCTCTTACGAGAGTGATTAGCAAGATCATCAAGATAAGCTTCGAATATATGCTTAAGATCATGGAATGTGAAGGTCATAGCACATTGAAAGGTTGCTCCAATGTTTTTAAGGCTAAAAGGCATTTTCCAGTGTGTGAAAGTACCCCAAGGACAAATAAATGTCATATTTTTTTTATCCTCAGGTTTAATTTGAATTTGGTTATACCCTGAAAATTCATCCATGAAATAAAACACTTCGCTTCCCGCACACTCATCGAGAATATGATCAGTGAAAGGTGTTGGGAATTTGTCCTTAGGATAAGCTTTATTCAGGTCATGAAATTCCATGCATACATGGATGGTTCCTTGCTTATTATTCACATGAACGAGATTGGATACCCATTCAGCCAACGGAACCAGGTGGATAAAGCCAACATTAAGTAGTTTCTCTACCTCTTCCTTAATAGGAGGGGCCTTCCGGGGATTAACATCTCTAAGGCGTTGTCGAGCAGGATTGGCATCTGGATAAGTTCTAATATCATGCTTGATAATATGAGGGTTGATTCCTAGCATCTCTTCATATTACCAAGAAAATACATCTCAAAATTCCTTGAAGAGTTCAATGTAAATCAATATTTCTTCTGGCGAACAATCCACACCGATATGTACATTTTCAATCTTGCCAGGGGTACGAGAGATATCGATCGTGACGGTAGGAGAGATACTCGTCATATTTCCTTTGGCATAAATTCCATGCATATCAAGTGGAACTATGGCATAACTGACTATTTCACTCAAAGTAGATAGAAAGTCATATTGTTTGATTCTAGCAAGCTCTGGGAGAAAATAAGAGCGATGATGCATATCATACGAATGACCTTCACAAGATGAAGTCAAGTGTTAAGGTCCTAACCCGCACATAGGTATATCAATGTATTCAGATGTAATAAAGGTCAATATTAATAAGACCTTTCAATAAAATAGAATAAGGCAGGTGTAAGAAGACCTAATAGAAGCTTCTGCTTCTAGAAGGATCTTCCTCTAGATGCTTCTCTTAATAGACACATTTAGTATAAATAAGGGT
>JASDQU010359935.1:0-10454 GCA_032191745.1 Picea mariana | reverse complement strand
AGTTTTACGATGTCCTTTTGGAGAATTCGAAAGAGATCTTGAATTGGTAGAAGAAGAAGAAGATGGAGGTGAGGGTGGTGGAGAAGCACCATTCCCTCCATTTCCATTTGGAGTTTTATCACCACTGTCTCCCTTGTGCTTTGAAGGGTTGGAGCCTTAAAGATGCATATAAACAGCAACTTTTATGGAAATTACTCATTAAAGATGCATATAAATAGCAACAATAAACAGTGAACAGAAAACACATAACACAACAAATGATAAAGGAGTTCACCCCTCTCTTCGGCTACATCTCCTGGTCCAGCTTCCAATGGATCTTTTGTATTATTTGCTAAAAGTGCTAAAAAATGTGCTTTACAATGCTCAAAATTCCAAATAGATGGCTCGAATGGCTTTAGAACATCCAAAAACCCCTAGCTGGGCTTTTTCGGCACCTCGTTTGGCCAAAAAATGAAGAAGATAGGCTTCCTGGAAGTTCCCCTTCAAACTTGTTGTCTCTGGATCGACAAATTGCACCCTTGTTGGATCAACCTTGCCCCCACGCACATTTAAGCATTAAAACCCAGCACCGGGTGAAACCGCACAAACGATGTGAATTGTAGGACGGTTATGGGTGCACCTAGCCCCTAACCGCTAAGGTTGTGGTCGTGTGACCCATATGACCGTGCGCAAGTGAAAAAATGGGCTCCATTTTAAAAACAAATGGCTAATGGACAAGTGGCGGGTCGTTGGTTTGTATAACCATTGAAACCAAATCAAAACTCAAATCTGCGTGCACGCACCAACGATATAACAATGGTCATATTTATTGTATATACGACTGAGGGTTGGGGCTAATCCCTAGCCCGGGCCCCGCGCCAACCATACACATAAACAAATTCAAATATATATAATGCCATATATATAACAAGGTCCAAACAGTGGCGTGTCGGTTGGCGGCCCTTCCCAAGTCTCTTCCCCTGCCCGGAGGTCGCGGGGTCGAGTCCTGCCAATTGCAAAGATTTTAAACCAATATATGTGACACGTGGCAGCCATTGATTGGGCCACGTGTTGCCATCCTGTTCACTGCAAACAAGCCATGTCACATGCCAACTATCCATATAACTGCCTTCCACGTGTCGTATGGCCTGCCACATCAACGTTCGTACGGACTGTATGGATTGTACAGTCAGCATCCCTTTTTTTGCCTGTTTGTCATTTTGAATAGAACGCGATATCTCTCGCTCTCGACGTCCGTTTGAACCCAAACGAGTTGCGTTGGGTTCATAACGGCGAGGCCTATGGTCTTGTTTGATTTGAAGTGATTCTGAGCACTTTGAATTTTGAGAAAAATTTGATCCCCTGGATCAACTGTGACAAATCTGAAGTTTCTAATTGATACATCTTCAGAAATAGTGGATGTCACCTTGTATAGACAAATGATCTGATCACTGATGTATTTGAAAAACACAAGACCAAACCTATGTTTTGTGGTGAACAACTTGAGTCAGTATATGGTTGAGCCAAGACATGTTCACCTAGTTGCAACAAAACATGTATTGAGGTACCTAAAGGGTACAATTGATTATGGTCTCAGATATGTCTTAGATCAGGATACAAGCCTACATGTCTATGTTGATTCTGATTAGGTCGGTAATGTAGCAGATCAGAAAAGTACATCCAAGTGTTTCTTCAGTCTAGGATCAACTATGATTGCATGGTTCAGCAGTAATCAAACCATTGTGGCACTTAGTACGGTCAAATAAGAATATATTGCAACATGCTCAACTAGCAAAGAAGCAGTGTAGCTTAGAAAGTTGCTTGCAGGGCTATTTGATCTTGAATTAGAGGAAACTTGCATTTTATGTGACAACCATAGTTGTATGAATTTGTTAGAGAACCCTATGTTTCATGATAAGTCAAAACACATTGAGATCAAATACCAATATGTTCGGGACATGGTACAGAAGGGAGTAGTAATACTCCAGTATATTGCCACCGACAAACATGTAGCAGATGTGTTGACCAATCCCTTGTCCAGAGTTAAGTTTGAATATTTAAGAGACAAGCTTGGAGTGATTCAGAAAGACTTATCCAGTAGTGAGAAATGATTTTTTTCTTTAGTAGTGAGATGTGATCCCCAATAGAGGAAGCTAACCCAGCACAGGTCGGTACTCCAACGCAGGATGGTACGCTACCCCAGTGCAGGTTGGTACTCCAATGCAGGTTGGTACGCTACCCCAATGCAGGTTGGTACACTACCCTAACGCAGGTTAGTACGCTACCCTGGTGTAGGTTGGTACTCCAACACAGGCTGGTATGCTACCTCAGTGCAGGTTGGTACTCCAATGCAGGATGGTATGCTACCAGAGTGCAGGTTGGTACTCCAATGCAGGTTCATAGGCTACCCGATTGTAAGTCGGTACTCCAGCGCTGGTTGGTATGCTACCCCAACACAGGTTAGTACTCCAATGTAGGCTAGTATGCTACCCCAAGGCAGAATGGTACTCCAATGCAGATTGGTATGTTACTCCAGTACGAAAGGCTGGTGAAAGTGCAGAACTTCTTATGATATATAGATTCGTGAAATTCAACAAGACAATGGTCGAAGTGTACATACATGTAGAAGAAGATTGTTCCTGAAGAATACCTTCCTAGCTAAGAGGGAGTGTTGAAGAATATGTAGTTGTGGAAGATATTATCCTATTGTATTTGATCATGCAAAAACCCTAAAAGAATATTATTATGTTGTATTGGTAAAGTCGGCCCCATTGTGGCCYTTATTGTAAAATAAAGTCAAATTGTCAAGTCGGCCCCTATTGTGGCTAATGTAAAATATAATTAAGAGACATTTGTCAAGTCGTCCCTAKAAGTTAAAAGGGAAAGTCACTTGTGTATAAATAGAGAGGCTAGATGCCTCATTTATACACGTATCTCACTTAAGCATAAGAGAGAGAAAGGTGCGCAAGTTTTGGAGAGAGAGGGAAATGCAACAAAGGACTATATGTTTTTTGTCTTGGCATTGTTCTTGGTTGAAGAATTTATTTAGAAGAAGTTGTTGGGTTTTATTCCCCTAGAGGGTTTCCCGGGATAATCTTTGTTTCTATCTTGTTTCTATGATTGTCTCTATTTCAATGATCTTGTATATGTAGTTAATGTGCTAAATAATTGTAATAAGAATATATGAATTGTAACTGTTAGTTGCATAAGTAAAATCTCAACACTTTCTACCGCTGAAAATTGCAAGTAAATAGTTCTAATTATTCTTCTTGTTAAGGGATTTTGTTTAAGTACTCTTATTGTGAATTTCAGTGGCTAGAACTTGTTGTTGTAGAAAAAAAAATCTACAACCACAAGGATTCCCTGACATATTGTTGATAACATCATTTTGCAACCCTATTTTTCCATCAAAACTTGTGCTACAATATTGAGATATTATCTATGTGATTAGGACTTGATTACCCAATAATTGCATGGTTAAAGGCTTGTGTATGTATACTTTGTCTTGTTCTAGTCAAGTTTAACATTGACTTGCATGTACACAACACTTTGGAAACCATCCTTCATCAACAAGACTCATTTCCAAGACTTTTTCCCACTTCCAAGCCTGGCCTATAGTGGTTTCATTGGACATTATACCACTTTCCATCTCAATCCCCATCAGGATTCCCCTCTTGTGGTCACTTATCATCACTAAAGCGAAGGGAGTGTCTATCTAAGGTGACATTGGGTAGGTACTCTTGTAGTTTTCACACTCTAGTGGTTTGGGTTGGGCTTTTCCCAACCTACAATTTGTGCAATAATATTTTGGCATCGTTGACGGGGAAGATTTTGAATATTCTTTCAATCCCTAATGACAATTTGGCAAGCCTTTCCCAAATCCTTCACCATATCTTTTTTAGCGACTCCATTTGAGGAAAGGTCCCTTTCCATCCTCGATGAGATTCCTATAAATTTTATCTGGTGACTCCATTGAGGGAAGATACCCTCCCCATATTCGATAAGCCTCAAGATCATATGGGGACTCCACTGGTAAACCATGGAGGTATATGATAAACACCTACTGAAAAGGTGGGATGATATATCAAATTTCGATGGAAACCCATGCTCAGTTGTTACACATGTTGTCAAGTTTGTTGAATACATTTATTGGTATCAGATAACCCAATATGATGTTCTAATGAAATTGTTCTTGGCATCCTTGGATAAGAAAGAGAGGAATTTGATCAAGTATGATTGTATCTCAAAGTATTTAGCTATCTTCATCCGAGAATTCCTTACACATTGTGGACCGAAGTCCCATCAATTTGAAGATATGGTTCATGACCTTGAAGATGCTTTCCAGGAAAATATGTTTCATTTGGATTTGATTGAGCATTTGAGGGTGATTTCCTTTGAAGGATATCTCTACAAAGAGGAAGACTCCAATGAAGTGCATGATCTTGACAAAAATTTACCCTCTAGAGAGGAAGTCTACGATGACAAGAAAGATAATATTTTTCTTTTGATCTTCCCAGGAACAACCAGATGAAGCAATCTTCATTAAGGATTAATCCCCTTGTGATGAAGAGGTGTCGGAGGGGCATGTCCATGAAGAAAAAGAAGAATTTTGATGAAGTTCCACGTACTGAGAATCCAGATGAGACATTGGTATCCATTCTCTCGCTCGATGAAGATGAATTTGTTCGACCTTTATTTCCTCCTGCATATAAAGATGAAGAAGTGATTAGTCCAAATGATGCAAATGTTTTTGTGAATAACCCCTCTAACATGGTTGATCAACACATTGATGATTTCATACAGGTTGGGAGATGTAGATGGGATGTGGGTTGCTTCATTTTTTATAGAGATCCCATTTACGACATGGAAGGTAGTTCTCGTGCAAAAGGGGTTGAGTTCTCATCTTCAGATAACTGGTCTTTACATGCATATGATTTAGACTTTTGGCGGCTCAATGATGATAAGGTCACATATTATTTTCATCCATTTGAGGATGACTTGTTGCAATATACCCATGATAAATTCCAATAATCTATTGAGATTTTTGATGCATTCCCTTTTGGGGATTTGAATGTGTTCTATGAATATTTTAAAGAACCTTCATGCTTAGATTTTGATGGACACCAGGGAGTGGCTAACTCAAAGAAAACAAAGAATAGTGTTACCGAGAAGCAATGTTTTCATCGTGATGCTTCTTACAAAGGGGTGTTGATAAGAAGGAAACAATTTCTCAGTAGTAGGGGGGTTTCTTTCTCCGGACATGAAGTTGTTCCTTACCGTTTATCATCTTCTCATGGAATCCATGCGGTTTGCTTCCGGTCTATCATCTCCTCTTAGTATTCAACAAGCAATGGGTATTTATGTGCGGATGAAGATGAACTATCATCTATATACAATAGTCTTATTCAGAGATGGATCGATCAGGCTTGTGTCTATTCTTTCCATCAGGATTTCCTCCCTCCCACCCATTTCCATGAGTTACTTTCTATGATTGATTACATGCTTACTTATTCTTATGATTATTTTATGCTTGAATTATCTTTGTTGTACTACATGATTAAGCACAAGGGAAGGTACCTTAATGAAATGTTGAGAAGGTGGTTGCACTGGTTGTATGAAATCACCTGAAATTTTCAAGACCTGGCCTTTAGGGCCCCAAGGCCCCAGGTAAGTAGGTATGTCATCTTGCTTCTTGCATTTGCATCTCGCTTGCTCATGGAAGTTTAGTTGCATMTCATTTTCACTTTTTCATTTTTATCTACCTCCATATTTTCATAGTTCCTTTACATCGTTTTCTTTTATCATATTATATGTTAGTTAGAAATTTTTGAAAAATGAAAAATTTTATTTTAGGATTAATTTGGATTTTTTATCATATAGACAAAGAGTGAGTGAGCCACCCTGGATTTCATAGTTTGTTGTTTCCATGTGTGTAGGAACATATCTTACCAAGATATGTTGAGGTTCCCATGTACTCTACGGAGAGTACATGTCCCTAAGTAGGAGCCAAATGTTATCCCCCATTTCTAGGGATAACTAAGGAGATGATGTCTCAAGGCCCTCAGGTTGCAGACATGGAGTACCAAGAGAAAAACTAGCAAGAAGAGTCCCACATCACACCACTCATCACCAGGAGATCAATGGTTGCACCATTCACCACACCATCTTGGCTCACAAAGGACGATAGGTCTTTCTCCATGAGGTAACAATTCTGGTGTTATGGTAAGTGTCATTTTAATAAATGAAGCGTTTGGATATGTTGCAAAATGTCCTTTCTTGATTTTGAAAACATTTTCTTGGAAATTATGCTCTTTTGCCTTGTTTTACCTTAGTGGTTGACATTATTGTCCTAGTAAGTGGTCACCCTCAAGGAAAGGGTTGCTACTAGGGGATCTCCTTGATGAATCATTGTACCATTCTCACACATACTTGCCACTTTTCATGTTTCTCTCGCTTCATTTACTCATCTTTTGGGTTTTTGGGCCACATTGACCCAAGAAGGGCTTGTACCTCAATTCATGGGAAGAAGGGGGATAAAGGCCCAAAGGCTTGTAGTTGGAAAAAGATAAAAGCCAATCATAAACCTTCCATATTCTCTCACAAGGATCCAGAGAACAATGAAATGTTTCTCACAAAAATTGAGGGACTTGTAAAATAATAACTAATTGAACATGCCAACCAAGGTAGACTATATGTGGGCAATGTTTTTCATGCTTAGGTAGAACTCCCACACATTCTCTTCAACTTGGGGAAGCACATTGTGACTAAGGTAGAGTTAATGTGGGCAATTCTTTTCATGCTTAGATAGAAGTCCCACTTTAGATTCAACTTGGAAACACTCTAATAAACTAATGGAAAAAAGGGCTTGGAAAAATGTTGCATCGAGGATGAAGGGTAGCACACCCTCTACAAAGGAACCCATAAATGCAACAATATGAGCCCTTGTATGTCAAGAAATCCCATGCCCAAAAGTATTACTCCCCATCCACCTCATACTCTTCACATGACTTAGAGAGGGTCCAACTGGGAAACACTCCTTGAATTGGGTAATGATTCACCCAATAGGTCATCTTGACAACCCTCCCATACCTAACTTTGGCAAGTTGCATAAGGTCTTTGAGAATTTGTTTATTTTTAGAGGGTGGACTTGATGCACATGTTTAGGTGGTTCTTTTATTATATACTTCTTACTTGACATGATGATTGTGACTTGTGAGCCCTTGGAGGGATAATTTTCTTGTCCTTGCAGGGCCTGGATAGGTGGAAGTCATTTTGTGAAGGCACAAGGTCACTTGGACCTTCACTTGGGGCATGGAGCTCACATGATATAATATTATATGTTTTGTATGGTTTTTTAAAATAATCCAGCATGAGATATTGTTTATTACTAGCAACAACCACATTTAAGTAAAAGTGGTTGATATACGCCTCGGCCCCATTTTCCACCCTTTTAAATTAATCGGGTCAATTAGTGTATATCAACCACTTTTACTTAAATGTGTTTGTTGCTAGTTGACAGCTGACATGTGTGGGGCACAACTATTAATGTATTAATACATTTTAAATGTAATAATTAATAATCAAGTATTAATTAATAAATAATTATTATTTAGTAATTAATTCATAATAATTAATCAATTATTAATAATTAATTACTCAATTATTAATAAAAAATAAATAAATTATTTTTTTTTTTTGAGTAAAAAAGGGGAGAATCCTTCTATTCAATCCATGAAAAAGTGCAAAGTGATACATTGATTTGCTGATGGGAGAAGACCCCTCAGAAAGAGAACAGGGGATCATTTGAAACTAGCCTATGCTAAAAGAGAGCCCCATAGAGCGTGTGGGCAAAGCAAGATGAAACATTACAATATAAGGAGAAAGGAACGGATCATTGTGTTGGCCAATGAGGATCCTCTCTACCTTATTTTTTATGAACATCAATCCAACCAGAGGAGTTGGTAGGCTCAGCAGCCTTTACCACCAAAGCCAGATGGTCCGAGGAAGTGCCATAATCTTGAGCTACTGAATTCAGCGGTGCTTCTTTGTCGCTGTCTGAGTTGTCTGATTCATGAGGTCGCTTCTGAGTCCCTGGGAGCGACGTTGTGATCATGATTGTGTCAATTGTTTCCCCCTTTTCGTGAGTTGGGTGCAAGAAATTAATTGCGGGAGTTGGAATCATGACTTCTGAATCTTCAGGATTTTGTGTCGAGGCTGCAGGCTGGTGTTTTGGGTTGGTAGTTGGCTGCTGAGAGAAAGTTGGGGCCTGCAAAGGATTTGGAGCATATTTTTGATGTTGCTTGTTGTCGGAGGAAGGGTTCGGACGGCTTTTGTGAGATTTTGGTCCTTGCCAACCATTGGCTCTTTTCCGTGCTCCAGAAGTTGAGGGAGGGGTGGGGGAAAGAGGACAAGTTGCCTGGAGGTGCCATGTTTGCTGACAGGAGAGGCATCTGAAGGCGGTGTTCTCATAATCGACTATCTGTATGAAAGGATCTCCCTCGCCCCATTCTATAAGAATCCTATCCGGAAGCCCTTGACTGAGGTCAATTTCAACGCATATGCGGGTGAAAGTGACGAATCCTTTTGTTATTCTGTCTATGTCTATCTTGATAAATCTACCCAATGCATTGCCCAGGGTGGGTAAAAAAGATGAAGAATAGAAATGCAGGGGTAGATTGGGTAGTCTTACCCAGACCGGTGTAGTCATGGTTGTCATGGTCAGTGGATTGAATTCYGGGAACCATCGCWGCATSKAGMSACCAGAACCAAGGACCTTKCTCTAGCACGCRTTGACATTCGGCTTMTGTGGAGAAGTTGACGATGAAGAACCCCTTGGARYAGAAKAACAACTCATGACCCTCCGACCAGGTCTTGTTAACCCATTCCTTTAGCGCAGGGGCCRAGGGCCAAAGTCCGTTGAAGCGGCAAATGAGGGCTTTGGCMTGGTAGATAWAGGCATAGCCATAGACTTGGGGRTCTTCGRCTTCTRYTGWTRGAGGTTCTRCRCACTGCTCCACAATGAAGGCASMTCCAAAGGGCTCCTTTACTTTTGAAGCTTCAGCCTTGARCCCCGAAGGAGYGGAAGTCCCTGATTTCAYGGCCTGCTTGTAAGAGMTTGGRTGAGTGACTGAAGGCGCTCCTCCACGCAACCRAGAAGTGAGAGAAATGGTTKCRTTTTTTAGATTTCCRTAGTCCCGTAGCAGAGAGCCATCTSCAAGCTGYCGGYCTTCGAAGATTAGTCRTTGGAATCCAGGCRRAGTCCCTGTAGCTTGGTGGATTTGGGTTTTGAGCTCAAAAACRGAGTCTGAGTCTTGAACCTGCAAGCAGAGAGAAGATCCGGCAATGGTCTTTATAAAAAGGGGGAAGCTTGCCATAATCTTGGAGCTAGTCTTGCCATGATATTCAGAATGAAACCTCGCTCTTGCATTACTCTTAACTAGATTTCTGCACCAGAGCGAAGGCGGAGAATCCCCCAAGAGACAAAGATCCCTGAGGTCTCTGCTATTTGAGTGGCTTCCAATCTTTAGGTTAAGGCGATGACGGCAGCTAGGGTTTAGTACTTGCCGCAGCCTCCGCCTATTCTCAGCATTGATCTGGTCCCAAATCGTTGGTTCTCTCTCGCCAAAGAACGCGTTGGAGCCGCCCTCCTCGGTTTCCTCTACGCCGGCTGCTAATCTTCTCGATGAGATGAACCATTTCTTCCATCCTGGTGCTGGAAGCACTACAGAGACTTCATCTACGAGGACTGGCTGCGTTTTCGTTTCGGGATCCTTCTCCGTGGGCGGTTGCTGGTTCACCTCGGCCCTACAAAGGACCGTCGCTTCCTTCTCCCTTTTAGGGTTCCGTTCCATTTGCATATCCCTCACGCCGCCGCTCAGTGAGCCCTTGGGATCTGGCACGACTAGAAGCTTGCTCAACTCTTCTTCATTTCTCACTGCTAATTGAATGTGGCGAGGATAATCCTCATCTTCTTGATGTCCCTTGCGGCATTTCCAGCCAACTCAGGCACTTCGGCGGCAAGATATTCAAGAACAACAGCAAGGTAAACGAGCGCTTCTCCGCCAACCCGCTCGGCATACTTTCCGGCCTTGAGGAACCTGGCAATACATCCAACCGGGAACTGAAGACCAGCCTTCGAGCTCCACGAAACTGAATTCTTACCATCGGTTGATTTCCCCCTTCCTGCCATTGCTCCGTCTCTTTCGATTCGAATTGAAGAAATGATAATTAAAATAAATTAATTATTAATTATTAATTGATAATAAATAAAATATTACTTATTAATTATTAATTGATAATTAATTAAGTATTAATTAATCAAAAATAAAATAATACATACCATAATAAAATAATAAAGTGTGACATGTATTAATAATTAATAATAAATTAAATATTAATTAATCAAAAATACAATAATTATGCCGAAGGCATCTCTTAGGGATAGGTTTTTAAGAAAACATGTCAACTAGTTGACA
>JASDQU010359933.1:0-10730 GCA_032191745.1 Picea mariana | reverse complement strand
ACACAGAGTACACAAAGATTTTATACCGGAAGCCCTCAACTAGGAAAACCTTTCTTATATTCATTATATCGAATTTCACCATTCACCATACAATATATACAATGTTTTTAGGTATTCTGTAGATACCAAAACCCTAATCCCTTAATCCAGGATTAATTTACAAAACCGCTAAAAATAACAAAAACCGCCCAAAAAAATAATTTCAGGGCACTGCTTCGGGCTACTGCCCGTTGTCGAACGCTGCGTGTAACCGGGGGGGGCATACCTGCCCTCCCCTGGGACCCCCCTAGGAAAGCGCCCAATGCACACAACACCAACAAACCACTAGTATGAGGGATTGCCAGACACAATTGTCATATCTGACGTGTCCACACACACACATGCAAAGAATATAACACATACCCAACACCTCATTGGGTACAACTTATAGATATGTTGTTAAGATCGAATAGAAATTTAAGCAGAAGAGATGATAGTTTTGATCTACAAACTCCTCACAGCTGAAGTAGGGAAAATGCATCCTCAACCCACACAATAAGGGACAAAGAAAATGTGTCCAATCTCAGGATAACCAGTCCAAGATGCAACACAAGAATGGAAATGAGAAGACGAATAAGGACAGGGGAAAATGGTGCGAATACCATAAAATCCCTTAGCACAACACTGAAGAATGTCTCTCCAAGCAGTCACTTGTGGTCAAGTTGAAGGATTTCGAGTCATAGGCCGTTTCTAACTCTAAATCAAATCCAAAATGAGGGAAGTGAATTATTGATGTTGAACCCAATGCCACTGTCGCTACCTCCAAAGTCCAACCAAGAGAACCAGAAGAACCAGAGGAAAGGGAATGCCTCTTTCACTCATTGATGTGGGTAAAGGGGGCTCCACTTCATTTCATTGTCGATAGCGACAATCAGAAGAACCTCATATTAGCAAAGGTTGTCAAGCGACTGGACCTACCAAAAACACTGCACTCGCAAACCTACACCATCGACTGGCTTCTCCAAGGAAGAGATCTTCATGTCAACCAACAATGTCGTTTTCCCTACTGAATCAAGCCTTTCAAAGATGATGTATTGTGTGAGATTTCTCCCCTTGAAGTTTGTTGTGTTCTTTTAGGACAACCATATTTGTGGAAGTTTCATGTTGTGTATGAGTCTAGACCCCGCAATGTTATTATTACTTTGGGTAAAAATTGTACAGGATACCAGAGGTAGTGTTGCCTACCATTGTTTCTTTAATCTCTGCTAAGAAATGCTGTAAGGTCATTTCACAGACCAGGAAGTTCATATTCTTTGCGATTTGTGCTCAAGGGAAGCAGAAGGTTACTGCCACATCTTTGGCCTCTACATAGAGCCTCTCTTTGTAGAAGAAGCAAGTGGACGAGATCATGGAAGAGAACAGAGACATATTCTCCTCACCTATTGGGGTAACGACGCACTGCCAAGTCAAGCATCCAATTGATATAACCCCCGGTGCACCTATACCTAATGGACCATTCTATCATCGCTCGGTGATGGAAAATGCAGAAATCAAGCATCATATCCAAGAGCTTCTTCAAAAGGAGCACATCAAACCCAACTCCTCCCCTTGCGGAAGCCCAATTGTATTGGTGTAGAAGAAGGATGGTACCTGGAGACTCTGCATTGATTATAAAGCATTAAACAAAATCATAGTCAGGAACCAATACCCAATTCCTAGGATTGATGACCTTATTGACCAACTCAAGGGGGAAAATTTCTTTAGCAAGATTGACCTAAAGTCTGGATACCACCAGTTTCCCATCGAACCAACTTTGTATGGAAGACAACTTTCAAATCTATAGAAGGTCTCTTCGAATGGTCGGTCATGTCCATTGGCTTAACAAATGCACCAGACACTTTCATGAGGTTGATGGATGATGTATTGAGACCTTTCACCAACTCTTTTGTGGTGGTATATTTGGATGATATCCTCATCTTCAGCAGAACTTGGGAGGACCACATGCGACATATTCAACAGGTTTTGAGCACTATGTGGCGGCACAAGCTATATTCCAACTTGGAAAAATGCTCCTTTGGCATGAACATGGTCCAACACTTTGGCTACATTGTTGATGAGCATGGCGTACATGTTGATCAAGCTAAGATCCAAGTCACCCGTGACTATCCAGCCTCAACCACACTAACTGAGCTTCAGAGTTTCTTGGGACTGGACAACTTCTACCGATGGTTCATGTTCGAATTCTCCTGTCTTGCATGGGCCCTGAGCCAAGTGACCAAGGACGGTGGAAGGGAAAATTTTGTGTGGGGGAAGGAACAACAACAAGCATTTGAGGAACTGAAGCATCGTTTTTTCTCAGCCCCAATACTCTCCTTGTCTCATCTGCAACAACCGTTCGAGATTGAGACTGATCCATCTGAGTATGTTGTAGGTGTAGTTCTCACTCAACACAGTTATTCGGTGGCATACCATAGTGAGACACTCTTAGATATTGTTCGAAACATACCCTACCTATGACAAGGAAATGTATTCCACTGTACAAGCCTGTTGTCAATGGAAACATTACATTCTGGTAAAGGAGACGATCATCCACACCAATCACAAGCCTCTGCAGTTCATACAGACATAGGGTAAGTTGTAGAACGACCGCCATCAGAAGTGGTCCACCTACCTACAACAATTCCATCTCAACATCAAGTATAAGACAGTGAGCACAAATTGTGTCTTTGACTGCCTCAGTCGACCTCCCGTGGCTGCACTCACCACTATTCT
Organism: Picea mariana; assembly: GCA_032191745.1. Classification (NCBI taxonomy): domain Eukaryota; kingdom Viridiplantae; phylum Streptophyta; class Pinopsida; order Pinales; family Pinaceae; genus Picea; species Picea mariana. Next base: position 7,979 of record JASDQU010359933.1, on the reverse strand, counting down.
GCACTCATGTGGACATGAGACATCTAAGTGGCCCCAACTTTATTAGAAATATCTGGACTTCACCACCACCTATCAACTCTTGGGTACAGGCACGAATGTCACCGATTTTCACATTCAGAATGGACTATTATGCCATCTAGGCCATCTTTGTGTTCCTACAAGCGAGGGTGCAAAGCTTATTTGGGAAGCCCACTAAAGTCATATGGCAGGACATTTTGGCGTGGAGAAAACTATGGTCGTTCTACAGAAACGTTTTTTTTGGCCAAAACTTTGACAAGACATCAACAAGTATATCAGATCTTGCATTGCTTGTGCCATTGCCAATCTAGCCATAAAAAAGAAAGGCTTATACACCCCTCTTTCTATCCCCAAGAGGCCTTGGGAATCCATCTCGATGGATTACATGCTCGACCTTCTTTCCACCAAGCAAAGCAATGATTGTGTATTTGTGGTTGTTGATCGGTTTTTGAAGATGGCCATCCTCACATCCTACAAGAAGAACATCACAGTGGCAGATATTTTCAAGCTCTTCTTCAAACGAGTGTGGGTCCATTTGGGATACCATAGACCATCATATCCGACTTGGATAGCAGGTTCTTCACCACATTTTGGTCGAGCCTCTGGTCATTGTTGGAAACCAAGCTCACTAAATCCACTGCTTTCCACCCCCAAATAGAGGTCATCAATTGGATGATTTTGCACATCTTGCGCATGTAAAACTCTAAGCATCCACGTACATGGGGTGAGAGTCTCCCCTATGGTCAATACAATTACAATAGGGCTCTCCATAGCTCCACTGTCTATAGGCCATTTCAGGTGGGGCTGGGATTCCAACCCTTGGGTCCCATTGATGTTGCACTACCTCTTGCAATCACACAGACAGACTCTTGCCATGTTCAGTTTGAGACCGACAAAGCCACCAGATTCATTGAGTGGATTCAGCACATCCGCCAACAGGTCCATGAGATTTTGCAGAAAGCCAATGCTAAGTACAAGCATCACCATGATCAACACAGGGTACTTCACCAGTTTCAGGTTGGAGACAGGGCCCCATTAGAAGCTCCACCCACTTTTCTATGGGCCTTACATTGTCACCAAGGCTGTGGGTAGAAATGATTTTGAGCTCAACACTCCACCCTTCCTTGGCTTTCACCAAATGTTCAATGTGGACTTCCTTCGACCATATTTTCCACCATTATTGGACTCCTTAGAGACCGCAGAACATGTAACACCAACATAGCTCAACCCTGACTGCATGGAATTGACATCCACTGATCATATAGTGGACACACAGGTCAAGGGCACTCTCCAGCAAAGGATCCAGCTTTATCGGATTGTCAAGGCAAGGCATCTCCTCCACCAAGGAAAGTGGCTCACCCGAGGCAAAATTCTGCAGAAGTTTCCTCACCTAGTGAGAGAAATCAACGCAATGGACACCATTGCTTCCTAAGGGGGGAGGACTGATCCAGGTGGATATTGGTGGCCACCCACCTATTCCAACTAACTCCTCTTAAGAGTTTTTAGTTCAACACATTCTTCTGTACTTATTTGTAATTGTGGGTTCTACACCTCTGGGGTTGTTTGAAGCCCTACACATATTCCAGGTGGATATTGGTGGCCTCCCACCTAATCCAACTGGCTTATTTTGTATGTTTTCATGTCAACACATCTTTCTGTACTTCCAAGGCCATTTTGGGCCCCCAAACAATGTTTTTTTGGCTCGCCATAGTCAAACTATTGGCAGAGTTATATTTTGATGGCTTAATGCGTAGTTCTCGAAAATACCATTCCTACGGGCTATCACATGCCTAAAACGGAGGTCGTATGCAAAAGTTATGACCCTGGGAAGTTGAGGTAGCAACTTACCCATAGGGGCCCACATAACTTTTGGCGTTTCATCTCCTAGGTTTAGGTTTTTGGATGTATAGGGTTTTGGCATTCATGAGTAATGTTAAAAAGGACTATGGAGCCTCATTATAATCATTCTACTTAGACGGATGTGCCTAGCAACCACATCTCTTCTCAGAGATAGATACCACCATATGAGCAAGTGTTTTAGTTCTACACTTTTATAGTTTAATCATATTTCATTTATTCAATAGAAGATATTTTTAATTGGATATATGTGTTGTTATTCATATCTCTGTGTTTATTGTATTCAGTCTATTAATCAGTTCGTTCCACTCCTAAATCCGGATCAAGCAATTTTTTAATTTTCTCGAGATCCGTGAACTGGGTTTTACCAAAATTTATCTAGTAGAAGAATCATGATGATATTAAGTTGTTGACCAAAATTCATCTTGGCATAGTTTACTGTTTGAGAGAAAATTAAAAAATACCAACTATAAAAATTTCGTTGTGCAAACACGCTACGCAATTGTTGTAGCTTACAGTTGCACAACGAGTTGTGTCAACACTCTACACAAGTGTTGTAGGTATCATTTTTTGCATAAAAATGGGATTTCATGATGACAGACTTAGATTCGATGATTAAGACAAGTTTGAAAGTGGTGTAGTAGCTTCTTCAGCACATAAATACATGCAGGTTATATCATTTATTGAAACTAAGCCTCAGTTTGCAACCTTAAAGTATTTGGGGTTTTATAACCTTGATGAAGAATTTGATGCTTTGAAGGAAGATAAATGGTTCATGGGCTTAGAATCATGTTTTAAAATTTAAATATGATAGCAAATGGCCTTAATATAGCTTGCAGTGATCAACCATATGAACAAAACTCGAAAAGAACCATTGTTGTGCAACCTCACTACGCAAAGTCTGCAGGGCACGTTGTTTTTGCAGTCAATTTCAAGATCATGTTTTGAACAACTGGAGATGTTTTTTGAAAAATCCAAAGAGGCTTTTGTCAAGCACAGACACAATAACAAAATCCTCTCTCGGTTTTTGCAAAACTATCATATTTTGGGAGATTTGAAGGGATATTTTCAGCCTATTTTCATATTTAAATATTTAATGATTTCTTGTTTTAGTTATTATCTTTGGGCGTGGATCTCGAGAATATGGAGAAGAATTTTAAAAAATTGGGAGAGGTTTTTCTCAATCACAGGTTCATCTCCAAAAACCTCTCCCATTTTTGCAACATATATTGTGATTCGAGAGATATGATGTTATCTTTGACCCCTATTTTCCAACAAATTGATTCCTATTTCTTAGCAGACAGTTTTGAGTTTGTTCCTATTTTGATGTAACTAGATCCAAAAATGAAGGAAAATGGTTGAATTTGATCTCCTTGACTTGGGGAATAATTCTTCCTATATATTTTTGTAATTTTGATTAGCAAAGGGGGTTCTACCTTCAGTTGGGGAAGAAAGTCATTGCACTGTGTATCAATTTTCTTGAATATTTTATGAGTTAATGCATAAGTGCAGTACTTTCATGAAGCAGAGATTCATCACGGTGATGTTCTAAGTATGTATTTTACTTTGTAATGATTATTTCCATTAATGTTTATTCTCTTCCATTATTTGACTGAGAGTATATGTTTGGAATTCATCTTTATCTGATGCTCAATTCATGTAGTAAATACTTGTTTATGTGTTAAGGATTTCATGTTCATAATTCATCTATATTTGGTGCTATGTCCATGGTGATCTATCTCCTTTTTGGTTTTCTTCTAAAGTTACATTAATAACTCACCCTTTGTTAGGTTCTCTTAGTGTAATGGTTTGTCCTTTTCTCTTTTCTGCTGCCATCCAAATACTGTTCATTTGTTGAAGAACAATACTTACTTTTCCTTTGCCTTCTGAGAGTACACCACCAACTGTTAACTCAATACTTTTAAGTTCAGGATTTGACTCCATTGCCCAATGGTTTCCTTCTCTTGCTTGTCTTAACAACCCTTTTAAAACAAAAAACAAAACCTGTCCTATTGCAAAATCTGACCTGTGTGCTCATTGCTAAATCTTTTTGAGTATTTTCAATCTTTACATACTTGAGAGAGCCCTCTCTGGTTGTATAGGTCAGAATAGAGCCTAAAGTGGTTTTTGGTTACCTTCTTGGTTTCCCTCCCGCAACCAAGGGAAATTATAGTGTGTTAACAGATCCGACGAATAGAATCCATTGAACGTTACCCCAAGGGTACTCATACTATGATGGACCCACATTTGACTCCTTGATGAATCCTTTATTGACATGTGGCATGGATCATGGTGTGACACGTGGCATGTGTAGCCCTTGACACATGGCACTCATTTTCCCCACGAATATTAGTAGGAAAATGTGAAAGGGGGTATAAAAGAGAGATAGGGCCTCATATTCTCAAATTATGTTGATGATTATTTTGATATTGGTTTGGACAGCTCTTGGAGCCTTTGGGGGTTTGGAGTAAACCCTAGTCGGATTGGTTTCGGTGGTGAAAGATTCCACCCTAGTTGATCAAGTTTCGGTGGTGAGAGATCCACCCTAGGCATTTGGTGGGGAAACTATTTAGTTTTTACTTTTTCTTTCATAGTTGAGTAGATAGATCCATTATTGCAGCAACTAGGGCTTTGTGGGAACCATATTTTGTTATGCAAGACAAAATTTATGAGTGAGGTTAGAGTTCCATAGGAAGACACCGAGTTTCACAGTAACATCTGATCTTTCCTTAGTGCATGTCGAATTCCACTTAGAAGAGGTCAAAAATCCATCATTGTTGGACCAAAATTGAGTATTGGGGTGCCAATCTTCCGAGGAGACCAGATCTAATTAATAGTGGGATGATTTTAGAGCAGGGTGGCCATATTTCTTCTTGAAGAGATTTCCATTGTCTTGGGAAGGTTGAGTCACTTGTTGAAGGATCAAATATCACCACCTAGGAACCAAGCCTTAATGTCTAGGCCGATCTTTCTGTTGTTGGGTAGAGTATCATAGCCAAGGGGCCAAGTTTACTATTTTTGGTTGAGTCTTTTGTAGTTTGAGGTAGATTTTGTTGTAGCAGAGGCCGAATCTCATGGTTGGGGCTGAAATATTTACATGAGGGAGTCATTGTTTTTCCTGGGCAGTAGATCGAGGAGTTGGAGACTGCCATAGCACATATTTCATATCCATTTTATCTATATTCACCCAGCAGTACCACCATCCATTGCAAATGATATTCAAGATATATTGTGAGTTATATGGTTCTGTAAAAAATTAAATTTGATCCCTAATAAAGTTAGCAATTTACTTATATATCTTGTTGTTGGAATAGTTTGTTTGGGAATTAGTTAAATGCAATAATTGTTGTTGTTATTTGTATGTTTCTTGTATATTTTGTTTGGCATTAAACTTCGCTTATCCATTGATAATCACATGGTAAACACAAATCCGAAAACACCCAGTTAAACAATAGTAAAGGCATTCTACGGTGAGCTTGAATAGGAAATTAAAGTGTGACGAAAGTCTTACATCAACCATAAACCTACAACAACAATAAGAGGATTGTACAATGACATTTGGGCTTGCTTGTCAAGTGTATGACAAAATTCATGAACCATTAACTCACTTAAAATCAGAACAACAACAACAAAAAGGATATTGTAGTGAGTTTGGGGTGTTCCTTCAAAGTGTTTGACAAAATTCCTAGACCGAACAAACACTAAACTATTGTAGCAATAAGGAGTAAATTATCATAGCAGTAGTGAGGGATGTTATGCAAGCATACTTAGACCGGGAAAGAAATATCCCTTCCTTGGTTTGCAATACTTGGAGGCCAAGGAAATAATGCAAATAGCCTAATCTTGTCATTTCAAATTTCTATTTAAGGTTGGATTTCACATGGGTCAAAATTTTTGGGTCATTACCAATGAGGATAAGTTCATCAACATAAATAAAAAGGATTAGGAGATGGATTCCTACTTTCTTGGTATAGACATTAGGGTCAGAATGACATCTAGAAAACTCAGTGTCAAGAAGAAAGTTGTCCATTTTGGCATGCCAAGCTTGAGGAGCTTTATTAAGACCATAAAGATATTTCCTAAAGTGACAAACAAGGATTGAATCATTACAGAAATATCCAAGAGTTTGTTCCATGTATATTTTTTTTCTCAAATCCCCATGCAATAAGGTAGATTTGGCATGCATTTGATGGGCCTCCCATTTATGTGAGGCTGAAAAGGCTAGAATAAGGTGAATGGAATTCATTTTTGCGACGGGGGAAAAAAGTTTCATTATAGTCAATGCCTTCAACTTGAGATAACCCTTTGGAAACTAACTGGGCCTTGTGCCTTCCAACACTTCCATCTGATGCATACTTAGTTCTTTAGACCCATTTACAACTAACAAGTTTTCTTCCTTTCAGAAGAGGCACAAGATCCCAAGTATTGTTCACCATAAAAGAGCGATAATCTTCATTCATTGTCGTATCCCAATATGGATGAACGAAAGCTTTTGCAAATCTCTTTGGATCACGAGTCTCTAAAAATTAAGCCAGAAGAGAATAGGTTTGTCGGAACTGTGAATGTGTTCCACGTTTATCTGAAGGAGCATCGACAAGATCACTAGTTGATTCTCGAGTTGAACAAACCCATCTAGGAAGCGGTGGTACTAGTGCAAGTTCATGTTCAATGGACTCATTTGGAGGAAGGTGAGCAAGGAAAGGTGGATTTTCAACCTCAATGTCATCATCTAAAGAAGAAGAAACCCGAATAGGAATAAAATATGACACAAACACAGAAGGCTTGTAGGCCAAAGAAGGCACAAACGTCAAATTAGGATTGCAAGCCCACATATTTTCATCAAATTTATTATCTCTTCTAATAATAATTTAATTAGAATGACATTGAAGAAGTTTGTAACCTTTGACATATTTAGAATATCCAACAAAAATGCACTTCTCACTTTTAGGATGTAAAGCTTTCCTTTTCTCATCGTGAATGTGAGCCCATGCTACACTACCAAATACATGGAAGTGGCTTACATCTAGCTTAATTTTATTCCATGGTTATTCCAATGTTATATTTTTTAGAGTCTTTGTGGGAGTGCGATTTAGTATGTAATTTGCATATTTAATGGCTTTCACCCAATAATTAAGACTTAATCTCTTATATTGGATCATACAATTAGTGATTTCTTTCGAGGTGCAATTCTTTCTCTCAACAACACCATTTTGTTGTGGCATACATGGAACATTGTGTTGCATTTGGATGCCCTGTGCAGTGCAGTAACTTGTAAAACTGTTGTTCAGATATTCGCCTCTGTTATAAGTTCTTAACCTTTGAGGTTTAAGTTTATATTCTTTTTCTACAAGGACCTTGTAGGCCAAAAACTTGTCAAACACTTCACTCTCAAGTTTTAAGAAGTAAGCCTAACTGCACCTGGAAAAGTCATCAATGAAAGTTAAGAAATACTTGCACCCAGAAAAATAAGGAGAAGAAAGTGGACCATGTAAGTCACTATGAACAAGTTTCAAAGGGGTCTAGGCATGCTAAGAGGCATGTTTGTCAAAACTATCCCAATGACATTTTCTAGGAACACAGTCGGCACAAACACCATATTTGCAAGAAACAAGAGGAAGACCAGTCACCATTGGTTGATTACATAGTTGTTGCAATGAGCGATAGTTTAGATGACCAAACCGCTCATGCCAAAGTTTTCTCAAGTCATCAATATGAGAAAAAAAACTGAAGGAAAATATGATGACTAAAATTTGTCAAACTTGTACAACCTTGTAATATCATCAACAATTCGAGTTGCAAGAACATACTTAGGATCTTTTAAATCCTTTATTACAACTTGGTGAGGTGAAAACTCTACGATTTTTCCTTCACCTGAATGAGTGATTTGATACAGTGATAGAAGTTTGTAAGAAATACTTGGAACACATAATACATCATTGAAATGGCCATTATCTACTTGAATTGTTCCAGACCCTACAACACTAAGAGATCTATCATCACCAACAAATATTTTCTTGGTGTTACATTAATTAAGAGAAGAAAATATGGCTTAATATTTTACCATATGATAAGATGCTCCAGAATCAATAAGTCACTCATCAAAA
>JASDQU010359931.1:1038-11818 GCA_032191745.1 Picea mariana | reverse complement strand
GTTTTGAGCCATTTGGAAAAGGTGGGTGGCCACCGATATCCACCTGGATCAAAGTTACTTCATGAAAAATAAATAACTCTAAAATAAAATATTAAAGATACTTATAGTGATTCACTTTTATACTTGAAGTGAAATACACTTTACAATTTTAGCATGAAATTTTTCAAAAAAAGTAACAAAATAGAGACTTGAACTCAAGACCTCTTACTTAATAAGGAAAATTTTAACCAAATGGTATAGAAAAATATATTGTATTATTTTGCAAGAGGATTGGGGGTGTTGTTGTTGTTTTTTTTGTGCAAGATGGCCTTGGAGAGCGTGCTAAAAAAGACTCTTTTCACAAAAGAAAAAAAAATTCACTTCCCGATGACAACAAGGGTTAGATCTCGGTTAGCTTACCCGGAAGATGCACCTTTTATTATCTGTTTCTGATTTTCTGAGATCGCATAGGGAATGGGGCGAAGAGAATACGCATATCTAAAAGAGTATCAACCCAAAAACAAATAATATTGTGCAAAAATTTAAAAAAATGTGTATTCAGGCTTTATACCTCCGGATTTGACTGAAATGGCCATATATTGGGCAAAAAAAAACCTTTTCAAGTGAAACTAAAAGTGTTCCTAATGGAAATGAGTGATATGGACACAATGGAACTATCCTCTCAACCCATAAATGTATGAAAATGATAGAAAATGGAGATGATGAAACTGAGCTTCTCGATCTCGATCTACAATAGGAGTGGGTCTTCAAACAGGATCTGATACCATGTTCGACAACAAAATTATTGCAACTAAGGATGAACACCTTCAGTAAACACTCCCACAACTATATCAAATATCAACACACCGATTATTTGACTTGGTAAAACCCCTACGGGGAAACATCCACGACCCCAGCCAATGCGGCCACTTGGAGCAGTTTATTAATGCAAAAGAAAAAGATTACAAAGAGATTTTACCAGAGATTTTCTCACAATCGATCATTGGAAAATGACTCTCCATGCTCTTTAAATAGAGATCATGGGCTAATCGGGTTTTAAGACATGAATCAATGGTCATTAAGATTGAGGAGAGTATCAACCATCGAATCACTCTATGTCGAGAACATATCATGACTGTCGGATTTCCTAAATACAAATGCATACTAATACATACTAAAGAAACACGCTTTTACCTGTAGATCTTAACTAACTCCTAAGTGTCTAAATATCTTAACAAAGTGAGATCATTACACCCCACTCTATGATTGGGGTGTGACGATGCTTGATCGTCGCATGTTGCACCAAAGTTGGACTGCGGCGTCATGGCAGAATGCTTTTGCATAGGGTGTGTCGATGCTTAAACAAGGGAACAGTGAAATTCATGAATTTTCTAGAAGGGAATCTTCTAGAAGATGAGGTGGCCTCCGATCGGTTTGGATTTTACTCTCTTCTCTGATTGAGTGGGATCATCCTAATCTCCTCATCCATCCCTCTTTCACCCTATATAAAGAGGGATATCTTATGGAAAAGGCTAAGGTTTGCAAAGGCTTGCTTATGCATGAAGAGTTCTTCTATAGATTATACTTGAGATAGTTTTACTTTAGCTCCCTAAGTCAGATTTTGGATCTTATTCATCAAAGGCATTGGATCAAAGGTGTGTGTGTTAGAGAAAAGATCCATTGAAAGGGACCTTGAAACATCAAGGCATGGGTTGTATTCTCCACTTCCATTTAATATGATGCAGCAATACATTTCTTCCCTATAAAGGTGTCTTTACTTTTATTGTATAACTCCTTAATCTTATACATATAATTCATTTGAATATATATATCTTTGTTTTCTCTCTTTGTTGGTTTGTGCTTCTTAAACAGGTTCACCACCCCGCAAATCCAAATATGGAGCGACAAGGATGACACTAGCGAGGATCAAGCGTCATTTAAAGGTATGTCATTTGTCCCTCTCTTAAGTAGTTTATATGACAATGAAGTCTAAGGTGAAGTTTGTATTATGTCTTATTTTGTTCTAGCTTCTTGTGGAAGTTAGGGAGATTAGTTTATGTCTGCACTTACCGATTTGTCCGATAACATCTCGAGAACTAATACTCATAACGAGCCTTAAATACATGATTTTAATAGTAGAAATTGTGCAAACATTTGGGGTACTTTTTTCTCTCTCTCTCTCTCTCTCTCTCTTATACAACTCTCAACTCTCAAACAATCCTAGATGAGATATAAAAAAATTCAACCTCAAGAGGAATTTGTCCATGAGTGATTCTGAAAATTTGATTTTAAGGGTGGTAGGTGATGGATTTAGAAGAAATACACATTAAACATGTAGGGTAGCTTTAAGGTGAATCTCACAGTTTATGGAAAGAACAATGTGTTTATAAATTAGGAATTTTGTAGTTCTAACAGTTGTATCAGATCATTAAATCATGCATCAAACAGTAAACATTTCCATACATTTAAATCCATGGGGTTACCCTCTGCATATCATTAAACACATGAAAAAATGACAAGAAGTGGTCATACATTTAGAGGAAATCACTCTAGTATCATAAGCTATACAACACATAGTTACATTGAACATGTCATAAAACTTGTTGCTCGAGCTTTTATTAATGTTGATCAAATACAAGAATCCAAGAAATGGGGATGGTGGCTTTACAGGAACACATGCAGAAACTGAAGCATAATGCAAGGGATGAATATCTTAAAGCCTACAGCCTTAAAAATATTTTTGAGTCAGGGGGGATCTTGATCCAACAACTTTGGTTATAAGATACTCTTGAATTTCCCAAAGTGTTGACCCGAAAAATGAGCTCCTTTCGTTGATTTATAGATGCTTCTATTCGAAAAGAAACCTCTCTTCTGGACCAATATTGCTTTTTGTAAACTAAATTTTCTTTTGAGAGTATTTATACCATTTCTGGTATTCTATCCGAATACATCTTTCTAACTAATTTTGATGGATTTATCAGAGTAAAAATAGTTTTTTACCTACAAAGATGGTGTGTTGATGACAATTTTGGGGATGTGTTCTTCTTGTCCAATTGAGACTTTTGGTGAATCTCTTTGGATGAATCAATTGGATCCATGTATGCACTATGGGACCTACTCAACCATGGAATGATTTGGGTTCATGGTTGGATAGAAGAACATCCAATGTATTCACCTTAGTCCCCACCAATCATCCATGCATATAATCATTGACCTGCACTTTGAATCCCCTACCTTGAGCTATTGCGTTGGGTTGGTCTACTGATACAACTGCTTCTTAGAGTAAATCCCCAAATGGCCTTTTGACCTCAAAATCAAGATAATGATACCAGAGAAGGAAATTACTCCCTTGGGCGAAGTGTGGAGAATATTCTCCCAACATTTGAGGCCAATATAGTTCATAATCGACTCTTGATCAGCGAAGGGTTTGCACAGGTGAGTCATCATGTGAAACACCTGGCATATGAGTAACTCACCTTTAGAAATAAAATTACCTTTAGAAATAATATTACTCGCATACTGGTGGCTCATCATCCTCGTAGTTTTCCCTTACAAGAGCTTGACATGTGTATATGAATATAACTGATGAGATGTAATGATTTTCCACACTTGGTATGATCTATGCAGATCTTGAGCTCATGTGAATGTGCATGTTGAGGTGATGATTGTTTTCCTTTTTCAGCTACAGGAAGTAGAATGATGATGAATGAAAGGATGTCAACGTGATGTTGGATATCTTGTTACATGTCACATCTTTCCCACCTGATTTGGCAGACTGTAAGTGGATCCCCCACTCGCCTGAGATATTCTCCCTCATTACCCTATTTAGAACATGTCCTTTTCCCAATGGTTTGTTGATACAGATTAGTTTTGGAACAAAATGAAAACAAAGATATTCCAATGAAATACTCATGAAAATTGCCATAAATAGAGAAATACAACAATACTTTATTTCTATTAATGAACGAATTGTAATGAGATTGTAAAAATACAGAGTGTAAGACTCGCTAGAATGGTGATAGCTTTATCTCTGAGAAGATATGTGATGGTCACGCTCATTCGCTAGAATATCATTACAATGAGGCTCTTAATGCATTTTTATGATAAACATGATTGCCAAAACCCTAGACATCTAAAAACTTAACCCTAGGAGATGAAACGCCAAAATTCATATGGGCCCCGTTTGGGTAAGTTAGTACATTAACTTCCCAGGGTCATAACTTTTGCATACGATCTCCATTTTAGGAGCATGATATCCCACTAGAAAGGTATTTTTGAGAACTATGCATTATTCCATCAAAATCTAACTCCATCTATGGTTTTACTATGGCATGCCAAAAAAACAATGTTTAGGGCCCCAAAACATCCCTAGAAGTACAAAAAGATGTGCTGACACAAAAAATTCCAAAATAAGCCAGTTGGATTAGGTGGGCAGCCACTAGTCTCCACCTAGAATATGTGTAGGGCTTCAAACAACCCTAGAAGTGTAGAACCCACAATTACAAATAAGTACAAAAGAACATGCTAAACTAAAAACTGACAAGAGGAGCCATTTGGAATAGGTGGGTGGCCACCAATATCCACCCAGATTAGTCCTCCCTCCTTATAAAGCTATGGTATCCATTACATTGAGGGCCTAGGGAATAGGGGAAATCATTTTATGAATCTAAATCTTGGTAAGTTGTGTGCCTTACTGGAGAAGTTGTGTTGCTTGGTTTGTGGAATATTCTCACAAACCTGTTGCTGGTGGGGTTGAATCTGTTCCACCAACCTATTGTCTCTGGGTTTTACGGGGCCTGGTGTAGGAACCATTGTAGGTGAAGAAACAATATTTTATTTCTCTTCGACAACCTTTTTTTGATAGATAGAAGGTGTTGAGGCTATAGTGGTTGTAGTGGTCTTTTGTGCATCCTTTGAATAGACTATGAAGAGGATGAATTTTGTAGTATGAGAGATTACCTTGCGGCACTTTTTTGGTGGAATAGTAGTCATAACTACCTCCGGTATCCTATAGAGTTGAACTCCTAGAGTAATAAAGACACTACGGGGTCTAGACTTATAGACAACACGATGTTTTCACATTTATGGTTGCCCCAAAACAACATCACAGACATCAAGAGGGGAAACATCACACACTACCTCATCCTTGAAGGATTGGATGACGTAAGACAAGCGACATTGTTGGATGACATAGAGATATCATCCTTGGTGAAGGCACCTGATATTGTATGGATGTAGGTCTGGTGTTGTTAACCCCAACTGTTTGACGACCTTAGTTGAGATGAGGTTTTTATGGATGTCATTATCAACAATTAAATGCAACGGGGTCCCCTTCACCCACATCTATGAATGGAAGAGACACTCCCCCTCTTCGGGATCTACTGGTTCTTCTGGTTGAATTGTTGTGGTCATGACAATAGCAGTGGGGTCTCCGTCAATGATCTGTCTGTTTTTAATATTTTCTGGATCGAATTCTGAATCAGTGTTTGGCTCTTTGTCTTTGAACTCGACCGCCAATGACTATTTCGAGCGACATTTATCGGTGTTGTGCCAGGGGATTTTGTGGAAGTCACACTACTTTGCAGTGTCATTCTTCATCTTTCCCTTACCCTTCTTGTCCTGTGTCTTGGAATTTTTTTCTATAGGTTGTTGGTTAACGCCATCTTTACCATGCTTTGGTTGTTGCATATTTGCAGACCCGAATTCCCCTTTTTTTTGGTGCCTAAATTTATGCTCAATTTTGACAACATATCGATAGGAAGCTCCCAATGATGAGATGTTTAGGAAATCCATTTTAGTTTGGATGTACCTATGCAGAGCCCCATGATATTTCAGAACCATATGTCATTTAGAGTCTTTGATACCCAACTTGGTGCACAAGGTATGGAAAGTATTTGTGAACTCCGACACTATTTGGGTCTTCTCTTGTCATAGTGTGGTCCATCTCATGTACTAGTCTTAATATTTATCAACATGCTAGTATTGTTCCTTGACTGCATCCACAAAAAAATCCCAAGTGGGCTTGGTCTGATATATTCCAGATTCCTCTGTGGAACTTTGCTCCTAGTAACTTTCCCACCAATGTTTGACATGGGGGAAAGCCTTGAGGAGTGCTAAGGTTATATTTTCCCTGTCGAAAAAATTTTGAGCAGAGAAATAACCTTCTAATAGATTTAACCATTTTTCTAGGGCATTCGCATCTATCTAACCTTCAAATATGGGAATATCAAAATCAACTTGTACCTTGAAGGGAGAGGTTCCTCCAAAATGGTTGCTTGATGAAGATGCGCCTGTTACTATCGACAGGCATTGAAGGATGTATGAAAAAATCCCCATCATTTCGTCCCTCTATCGCGCGAGAGCTTGCTTAAGCAACAGGTTAATAGAATATTTTGCTCCATTTTTCTTTTCTGCCGCCATCGATGGTTTCTTAGGCATGTGTTGGTGCAGGAAAATTTTGGGAGAAATTGAAGAAGCTTTGAAGGAATTAAAGTTGCGCTGGAAAACAGGGGAGCACACCAGAAATAAAGGAAAAGTGGCATAGAAAACAAAGGAAAAGCGGCGCAGGGAAAAGAGGAAGAGAAGCACGTGCGAGGAAAGCATGCAAGGTGTGCATGTAGGGAAACCTAACCACATTAGGGTTAGGGTTTTTGTAGGATATTTTAATGGTTGATATGCCAAAAATAAGTATAAATAGGTACCTAGGAGGTATAGGTTAAAGACCCAGAAGGTTAGAGAAGACATTTTTGGTTAGTTAGGAGAATGAATGTAATATTTGATACCATTTTGTAAGTTGTTGAGCTGCAGGAGAGTCAAATAACTAGACCTTGAGGGTTGGATGGCAGGTTGAGGAGCTTGGTGCAGTCTAGTCAACCTCAAAAAGGCCATGGAGACTGTTTCATGATGGTATGAATAGAGTTGTAGTGTGTGCGATGCCATATATTACATAACCATAATAAAAGAGACTAAGAGCCAGATCTTTGTGGATGTAGCCTAGGAGGGGGTGAACCACGGTAATATATGTGTCATGGGATGTGATTGATTGCATGTTTAACTTATTTAAGTTGTTAGACTATGAATGGATGGATGGATAATTCTGTGAGATATGTTATATGTTAGAACTGTGAGAATGTATGCATAGACTTAACAAGTGAATGAATAGTAAGAAGAATGAAAAGAAAAACTAGATCAATGCTTAAGAAGATAAAATAAGATCCCAGATCCCCACTCTTTCCCAGACTGTAAGCATCTAAGCATTGCAATCACCCATAGAACTATCTCGGGCGGGACTGCGTAGTACACTTTGTGTGTTGTGTTGCCTTCTGGATTACCAGGAGGGATGATAGTTTTAGAGGGATTTGTTGGAATCCTATTTAGATATGAACCCGGGTCAGCCTAAGAAGTAGGAAGAGAGAGTAACAACCAACAACATGCAAGAGTGACTTTCCTCAATAGAGACAAGCGCAAGACCAAACTGGCTATACTTGGACCTCGTCGGGGACATGCACTGAAAAACGATCAAGAGAAGCCTGCTCTGATACCGCTAATCCAGATTAGTTTCGGAAAAAAATGAAAGCAAATATATTCCAATGAAATACTCATGAAAATTTCTAGAAATAGAGAAATACAACAATACTTGATTTCTATTAATGAAATAATTGTATAGAGACTGTAAAAATACAGAGTGCAAGACTCGCTAGAATGGTGGCATCTTTATCTCTGAGAAGAGATGTGATGGCTATGCTCATTCTAAAAAATATCATTACAATGAGGATCTGAAGACCTTTTTATGATAAACATGAATGCCAAAACTCTAGACATCCAAAAACCTAACCCTAGGAGATGAAATTCCAAAATTCATGTGGGCCCCATTTGGGTAAGTTAGTACATTAACTTCCCGGGGTCGTAATTTTTTCACACGATCTTAGTTTTAGGCATGTGATAGCCCGTTGGAAAATTATTTTTGAGAACCACGCATTATGCCCTCAAACTCTGACTATGTCTACATTTTGATTGTGGCACGCCAAAAAACATTGTTTAGGGCCCCAAAACGGCCCTAGAAGTACAGAAAAATGTGTTGACACGAAAACTTCCAAAATAAGCCAGTTGGATTAGGTGGGAGGCCACCAATATCCACCTGGAAGATGTGTAGGGCTTTAGACATCCCCAAAAGTGTAGAACCCACAATTACAAATAAGTACAGAAGAACGTGATGAACTAAAAACTGACAAGAGGAGCCACTTGGAATAGGTGGGTGGCCACCAATATCCACCTGGAGCATTTGAAGCCTTTCTAAAATTTGGGGAAAATGCATGAAATTTGGATGACGTTATGTTGACATCACCATGGACCCATGGACACATGTAAGCTTTGGATTGGGCTATTTCAGCGCTACAATGTCCTATGGGACTTGGCCTATGTGTATCTGTGTTAGGCATGGAGACCAGAGTCTTAGGGAGGTCCTCTTTGTATAGGTGGTGATACTCGACAGTATTATAAAATATCCATCATTGACTCGTCAGGCCTTCATCGACTTCTTCAGTGTCTAGGTGGACTATTGTGTTGACTCCAAGTGGCACTGAGTGGGCAGATGAAAATGTGTTGAGTTGGCGGATAATGTAACCTGGCGAATCCAAAATACCATTGTCGCAACCCTAGGGAGTGGTTTTTTTTCCATATCAACACCATGTGACACCATCCATTCTTCAACACATGACTCTCAAAACCACCATCACACCCCAATTGTGTGTTATCTCCCATGCATATTTTCCATGTGACATGCATTCTTAGTCATTGATCGGGCTCACTTGTGACCATTAGATGATCGACCCCATGCATCTTGGTCAACACTCAATATTTAAGCCTCAGTCTTCTAATAAATCCCATATTTTGAAGTTGCCTAATCCTATTTAGAGCACGTTTATCTCCTTTGTGCTCCCGATCAACACCTAGGAACCTGGATTTTAGCCTTGGTCCCTTTAGGGATAGATTTTTTTTGTTAATCCTTTCGGGGCTCTTGGTCACATGCCATCCCCTTTTTATCCATGTGCTTTGTAATATCCTCTTAAGATTTTTACCCCTCAAAAACAACCTCATAACTTCAACCAATATGCACACTGATGATTGGATCAAATCCAATACTAACAATAAGACAAGAAGTAGCAAACATGTTCTTTGAACAAGTCTAGCTACACTTTGGGATACCAAGGATCATCATCTTAGAAAGAGATACCAGATTTATTAGTGCCTTCTAGACTACACTTTGGGAAAATATACACTAAGTTGAAGATATCTACAACATTCCATCCACAGACACTTGGGTAGACAATAGTAATCAACGGGACTTTGGTTCAACTTTTTGAGGGATCAATATTAGAAGCAGTCGAAGCTCTGGGGGCTGGGTTGAAAATCTTATCTACATTCAACACTCTTTTAATAGAGAAGTCCATACTTCTACTGGTAAGTCCCCTTTTGAAACTTTCTTTGGGTATTTGCCACCTTCACCCTTGGATATTGTCTATGGACAATGAGGAGGAGTGAGGGAAGACATAAGAGTATAAACATTGAAAGAATTTTTTTTTTTCAAAAGATTAGGTAGATCCATTTGCAAGTATAAGAGATGTTGAAGAAGTCATAGGAAAGTTGTAAGGCCTAACATGATCGTTACAGAGTAGAGAAATCATTCAATGTGGGAGATAGAGTTTGACTATAATTGAATAAGGAATGACTATAGGGTCTTGGTAAGAAGATCAAGGCTTTGTGATATGGTCTTTATGAAGTATTGGAGAGGGTGGGAAATAATGCCTACATACTCAGTCTACTCCCATATATGATCATCTACTCAGTAGTAAATGTGGAGAATATGAAACTCTATGATCCTTCCATGTTGGATTAGGAAACTTAGGAGCAATTCCTACCTACCAAAGAGGACTTAACACCAGAAGCTTAGGTAGAGTTAGAAAAAGATATAGTTTTGTAGAATAATTCCACAGCTATCGTACAAGGGAAGCATGAACTTTGGCAGATTGGGGTAAAAGGAAAAATTTTGAGCAATGAAAATGGTACCCTAGGGAGAAGGTCGAGGAAATGTTTCCTCACCTCATTCAGTAAAACATTTTGGGGAAAAAAATCCTTCCAAAATGGGGAGGCATGATTTTGAATGGATCATTATATAATTTTTCATCTATGTGGGCACTTTTTTGGGTGGAAATTGGAGGAATGGACTTATAGGTCCCATTCCAGTGGCAGGTCCCAATTTGGATATTTGGGGTTTGGAACCTTCTAGTGCCATTTTGAAGCATCAAACAATATTTTTAGGTGTCAAAACTTTGCAATCATAGCTCCCAGCCCCTAGATGTTGTTCTATACATTGAGACCTTTCCAATGGTGTGAAAACAACCTCAATTAGAGCTTGTATATGGAAGTTACGCCTCCCATAATTTAACCTACCTTGTTGAACACCATGGTATGAGTGGATGCCATGTTATCCCCCATTACTCACACATGTGGACCTAGCCACATATGGATTTTCAAGAAGATTCTATAAGGTCCAAAACCTTATCATTGATTGAGGGTTGAGGACGCAAAAACCCTAACCATAGAAAGGGAGACATGTTGAGGCTGTAAGGAAGTAAGGAAGTAGATTGTATAGAATCTATTGAGGTCACAATGTTATAGGAAACAATGTTATAGTCAACTCCATAGTCAGTGCACATTTGTTTGTATTTTCATATCATAATTGAAGAAAAGAAGGCAGAGGATAGGGTTCATCTTCTACTTAGGTTTTCTCACATTACTAGTT
>JASDQU010359930.1:0-11818 GCA_032191745.1 Picea mariana | reverse complement strand
GTGGAGTCTCTAAATCACATTTAAACTTGAGTGGAGTCACCAATAAAATCTTCAGGCTACTGAGTCTTTGAATAGTGAAGTTTCCATGAAAATTTTGAATTCTAGATTCTTGAAAATGGAGTCACCGGGTGAATGATGTACAACCTTTCTGTGTCTGAATACTTTTCACCATCAGTACTCATATCTGAACTTTGTCATTTTTCTTAGGGAAGATTTCACTTTCAATCCCCGACAATGGTGCCAAAATGTTAGCACTCTGTAAATTTTGTCTGGTTGGTAGACAAACAACATAGGTAACTGTTTCAACCATATTTAGAGATGGGCACTAGCCTGCTCAGCTCAGAGAGGGCTCTCTCATGTCACTTGATATTTATTTGGCAATCAATGTCTAGGTTTAGTTTGTTTTGGTGTTTTTTTATAAATTCATTGGCGAGGAAAGGGAGAGACACTCAGGGCTATGGAGTCAATATTCTGAAAGTGAATGAAAGTAATAACTCGTCGACTGAACTCTCCAAAGAATAAAGTCTAAATGAGGAAATGAATCTGAGTTGTAAATTGTATTTGAACAAGATGTAGGAGGATAAAGAAAACAAATAACTACATCAGAGCATTATTGAAATGAATTCTGAGTTAGTTAAGAGGAAACACACATAGTTTAAATTGCTTAAGCTGAGAGCATCATAAGATGAATTATGAGCATTTTAACTCTCCAATTTAAACAAAATAATGTGTAAATGGAATTGAATAACACAGGAAATACATACAATGAAGGGAGACAAAACTCATATCACCACCATTAGAATTTTTTTATAGAGACTTCAACAAGCTTCTGCATATATATTCAATTCAACTCGAGAAAGTTACAAAGTCCTCCTGCTACAAGGGCATGCCCCTCTCCGGTAAGTCCAACCATTCATTTGTCTTTGTACTAGTATATATAGATAAATTACATCCAGGATTCAAAATGATTCATCTTCCCCAAAATACCAAAAATAGACATCAGTTATAAAGAAGGAGTAACGTACGACAACCGTACTCCTATTTTCTAGGGGACGTTATAATAAAAAACTGACATATTTGAGATTTTCTCTTTAAATGCCACATGTCTATATCATTACAAAATTCTCTAAAACATACTTAATTTAGCTTGAAATGTATTTCAGATTAGCAAATTCTTCTTTTAAAGTGTCAAGCCAAGTAGGTTGGTTTTCTCCAACGCTTTCAACCACTGTAGCTTTAAACTCTTTCTTTTGTTGCTTGCTCGTTTTCCTCTTGACAGCTTGCGTGTGGTGCTCATATATGTATATGTTTATGATTAAGTCCTTCGTGATGGGATTTAGTCTGACCTGTTTATCTTCTCCTGGCTCCTCTGCAGGCTTCGTGTGAAACTTCATTGCCAGTATTTATGCAGAAAGCTTCACTTTTTTCTCCACTGATAAATTTTTCATATTATTTGAATATCCCGGTTCACTGGAGGCCGCTTGGTCGATCTTATCCATTCTCTCTAGTTTTCCAAAAAATACGAGCTTATCTCCCTTGGCTGCACAATAATTAGAAAGACAATTTGGTTTGTAATTACCCCATTCAGGAATGAAATGTTAATCATTCAAAATAGAGTAATGTCATCCATGTTTTGAAACACAGTCGTCATTGAGTGCCAAACATAGGTTACTGACAAAATTACTTGCAAGGACAACGACTTATCACGCTCATCTATTACTTTCAAATGATGAGTTTTTTGGATCAGTCTTTTGGCGGTGTTCACCCAGTATCGCACGGACAGATAGTACCCAAACAAGTGTCTTAAGGTGATTTGACTGGCCGTCAACTTTCCCTTTCCACATGCGATCTTTGGATTGGACACCTTCAATGATATCTTGACACGTGACATCGGGGTGGGATTGGGTGGTTTCAGTCTTACCTGTTTTTTCGCCCGATATGTATCTGGTGGCGCCTCATACCCTTGGAATGGAACCGTAGTATTCTTATCATATCACCTCCAAGAGATTAACCGGTGTGCTATTTCTCCACCCGATATGTCCTTAGATCATCAATTGGAAACACCTATGATCATGACCTGTCGGATCCCATCGAATTCACCCTTCTGCTATATTTAGCCCCGTCTGCTAGATGTGGCCTCATCCTCTAGTATATCTCTCCTCCATACTAACTTAGCCTCCTGCTAAGTCCCGAGGTTGGGACTCCATATGATAATTTTAACAGTGATAAGAGAATGGATGTTGTAATGAGTAAGGGTTTCTGAATCTATTGATAAGTTAGATGATTCAATATTTTTCTGTAGTTCTTATTCTTAATGATGGAAAGAAAATCATTGTGTTAGTGTGTGATTAATGGTTAGAGCTAAGGAAACTATTTTTCTTTCCATTATTTTATTGCATGTATGTTTTCTTTCAATAATTGTATCTCAGTCAAAAATTGAAATACCAAGAAGTTGATGTATTAGTACTAGGCTTGTCAGTTAGAAAATATTTGTCTACATGTTGAGCAAGAGGGTTATCCCAAGCTCATCCTTCTTCAGTAGTTAATATTCCCCTTTTACCAATTTGGTTTATGCCAACACACATATTTTTAGCAGACCCACCTAATAGAATAAAATACAAAAGAGAACATTTAAACTGAAGAAGGAACTTTCATAAGGAGATGTCCTGTCAATCTCTATGTAAATACCATCGATTATTTGGTCGGATTGACAAATCTGGAGAACCATTCCACTATCAAATGCTGCAGAGTCTAATTGGGCCTCGGTGGTGGGTTTGGTTCCTCCTGTTGAGTAAAAGGGATTTGGTACCCCTCAACAGAATTGGTGCTAGAAGGTGGGCCTGAACGAATGAATGGCTAACAATATTTCTGCTATAATATTTCACACATCCTATATATTCAAAACAACCCACATGCATGGCTAGTCATTCTCAAGACAACCCACACACATTGAGTACTCCTGAAATGAGTAACTCACCCCAACAAGAGGAAGAAAATTCATTCCTTGAAATACCTTACGCTCTTCCCCACGAGGAGTTGAACCAATTCATAAGAATCACAAGAGATTACGCCTGACAAATTGGAGCACTACCCTTAGCCCTATTACTTCCTTGCAGAACAAAATCAAGAAGACCAGTGGTTGAAACCCCTGGATAGTTTTTTGTTCACACAGTAGAAGACGTGATAGATTTCAACCTCACTGAGATCAAACATACTGTTAGTGCTAGAAGTTTCCCCTAGACTGCTATAGGGTCAAGCCTAGCACATATTTAGTTATTGCAATGATTTTATAAATAATTCTGTGTTTTATGTTTTGAAAGAAGGTGGATCAGGTAGATGGAAAGAGAAAGAATAAGAGAAACAGGCTAAATGCAGATAAGTAAAAACACCATTGGGTATGGAGTCAAGTAAACACCCTGTTGATCGAAGGAAATCAAATTGTATATCAGATAAGACGTTTATATGTAAATGGGTAGAATAATAGGGAATAGACAAAAAGAGAACACCTCATCAAACCAAGATTCTCTTTGTCAAATGGATGCAACAATACTTGTAACAAATCACACGGATAATAGGCAATCATGGAAAAATGTTTGCCGCTCGAGAATCTATCATCCATGAGCAGCCATTGATTCTCAATGTCTACAATTCATTCAAGTAAGATGAAAAAGAAAATGTAAAACAAGGAATATGGAAAAACAATGTTTATACAAGAGAAATCACAATCTAATAAAACACATGTCATAGATCCCCAATCTCAGAAGTGATCATAGAAACTAATACCAAATTTTCCAAAAACTGCATTTTAACTCATAAACACTTTAGCTAATGTTGATTTAACATTGATTTGTTAGATGCCAACACAAAAATTGCCACAATATATCAAAACATAATCCATATAGATATGGCTCAAAGAATTTAAGGATTTTTTGGGAAGTGAGATGATGTCTTATGATGGTGCTGCAAGAATGTCACTATTCCAGTAGTGTGTCTGTCGTAAAAAAAAGTCCAAAATTTAACACTGTAAACTGAGTACTAACAATGGCTCCTTCTGGGGATCGTGTTCTTTCTGTGGGACATCAAGAACTTGCAGACCAACGTGCCTTATCATTTCTACTCATCTGTGCAACCTGACCATGAAAATCTTCCACTCTATAGACATCCCCAACTTTTGTGTTGTGCCTAATCCATTGGGTTAGTGGAGTCAGTCATACTGCTACTAAAACTCTGCAACTTATTCAAAGTGTGAAGTAACAACATACTGCAACAGACTAACAATCTGAAAAGAATCTACCTTCTCATATGACGAGCTTATTTTACACACTACCTACTCTATCCATTTGCTTCCTTTTGATCAGGTAAAAACATGCTTCCAATGAAGCCATACTAGTATTTTGCTAATTGGTGAAACTCTTGATCTGGTTCTGGCAAATAAAGAGACCCATAGAATATCAAAGTGAAAAGAAAAAGTGAAGGAAAGCCAACCCTCGCTAAGGAAGAATATTTTGTCATTTGAAGTGCTTGAAGACTCCATATAATCAGCAAAAGGATCATGAAATCCAAAAAGAAAACCCTCTTTCTGTTGTTTCAGCTAAAGATAAAAAAGTCTCTGCATATCTTCCCGTTGATCATGGCTGCCATCTTCAACTGTCTATAAATCTGAACATGGCTGCATACTAACTTTACTATTCATGATAGATTGTCCGCTATTGTCTACAGATCCAGGTTCAAGCATAGTCCATGCAGGATTACTGATTTGTAGAGATGGTTGTTTGATGTCTTCTGGGGACACAAGATGACCGATTTCTTCACAATATTGTTCTTCAGCATAATCTGATTCATAACTGTCATAAACCGGCTGGCTGCTCCTCAAGTCAACAAAAGGGATCTACTCTTCTCTGTCATAATACTTATCAAAGATAGGTGGGTCCAAAACTCCTTGGTCTTACACAAAAAAAGAGCAATTTGTTGATCTTTCTCTTCACTCTTAGGTGAAAATACATCGTGGAAAATTACTTGAAGGGATGGAGAAAAATCCTCTTCGTCAACTAATTCTTCTTTTAAATCAGAGGTGTCAGATACATCAGATACATGATATAATGCATCTACATATATACAATCATCGGTATAATTTTGAATCATATCTGGAAGACTTTCTTCTCGGGAATTAGAAAAAGAAAAGGATCCATCCATATCTTCATTAAAAAATTCACTTTCATCCTTGATTTCATTTTCAATCAGATCTTCACTAAGCTCATCACATGAGGAACACTCTGTTTCCTGCTGAATACAAAGCTTGAACTTTTCACAACATTCTTCAAGAAGTATATCAGAAGAATAATACATCTTGCAATACTTATGAAAGACTGCATGAAATTCCTGCAAAGAAGATATGCTGACAATAAAGAGTGATCGATACCATCTTCGAGCATCACCATCTAATGAGTATACAAAAATCTTCATAAGAATATCTTCATGACAGATATTTAACCAATCTATGCACTGATGAAAAGCTATGAGATGTTGGGCAGGATTATCCCTTTCATTTCCACAGAATATAGGAAGAAAGTCTGCACATTCTAAGAAGGAAAGCATAGGATTAGGAAAACCAGGAATGGTTGAAAAATTGAGAGGTGCAAACCTCTGAGCCAAGATAGCCTCCATTGCTATGGTTGTCCCGTATCGCTGAAGCCGCCAACAGGTTCTTCCTTCATGGAGTGGAGTCGCCAGGTGAATGATGCATTCCTGAATATATGACCAGCCCTTGTTCACCATCAAAAGCTTGATCTAATCAATGTCCTTCTCCCAAGGAATATTTCTCATTCATCTCCATCCCTGGCAATGGCGCGAAAAGATGTTAGTGATAGAAGTTGCCCCTAGACTACTATACAGTCAATCAAAGCACATCTTCAGTTATTTCAATGATTTTATAAATAAGGATGTGTATTGTGTTTTGAAAGAAGGTGGATCAGGTAGATGGAAAGACAAAGAATAAGAGAAACAGGCTAAATGTAGATCAATAAAAACACCATTGGGCATGGAGTCAAGTAAACACCCTGTTGATCGAAGGCAATCAAATTGTATATCAGATGAGACGTTTATATGTAAATGGGTAGAAGAATAGGGAATAAACAAAAAGTAGAACACCTCATCAAACCAAGATTCTCTTTGTCAAATGGATGCAATGGTACTTGAAACAAATCACACGGATCATAGGCAGTGACGGAAAAATCTTTGCCGCTCAAGAATCTATCATCCATGAGCAGCCATTGATTCTCAATGTCTACAATTCGTTCAAGTAAGATGAAAAACAGAATGTAAAACAAGGAAGATGGAAAAACAATGTTTAGACAAGAGAAATCACAATCTGATAAAACAAATTTCATAGATCCCCAATGTCAGAATTGATTATAGAAACTAATGCCCCTGGGCTTACAATAACACCTACTGGCTAGCTAATTCATCAAATCCTTCTCAGGCCTTACCCTCTCAGGCCTCCTCCCCACTTCTCCCATTATTTGATGTTGGTTTTATAATTTTCATATGATGAACACATGTCTCAAAAATGTTGTTCTTCTGCCTCTGAATGCTAAAACCTTGCATGGAAATCAATAATCGATGGCTCAACTAATAAGATTCTTTGCCTATAAATTTGGAGTTTACTAAAGTTGTTTCTTTAAAATTTGGGTAATATTTAATTAAAAGATCGTTCCCTCAGTTTGTTGGCTAGTAATATGGGACTATTGCTAAATGTTTTTCAAAATACTCTGCCACCTCATATGCCACCTTAGAACATTGAATTTGTTTTGGTTGACTGTTGATATTATGCCTTCAAATCTGTCAACCATGTTCTCGAAATATTGGAAATGAATCTTTGACCAACTATTAATCCTTTTCCTAAGAACGTGGAATGTGAACTTGGAAATGTAGATATGATGTAGATTTCCTCTGCTGCTAGGTGCCCTGTCTCCAACTCAACAAGATCTCTCGATGCCTAAAAATATGCAAACAATGTTTGACCTATAAATCTTTCTCCTTGCAATTTGGAAGTTGTTTCTTTGATTTATCTTTGGCCTTTTTATACTGGGCACAGTTATTTCCCAAGATATGTTGAATCTCGTTTTATTTTGTTTCTCGACAATTGAAAAAACTTTGATGAAACCTAACCCTGATTGCATCACTACAGGATTTCAAAGCTATTTGAAAACTGCTACCAAGGTAACACCACATCTTCAAAACTACACTTTTCTAAGGATCACCTTCAAATAGCTCTAAGTATTTAGGAGAATACACTGGTACTACTTTACTTATGAAATGTATTGGACTTCTTCTGTAAGCATCTGAAGCTTATCATTAACCTTACTTTGTCCAACAATTCCTTTATTATGTTCCCTTTTTGTTAGTTCTGGATTATAGTTTCATGGTGCAATGGCCACAATACCTTCATCCAACTGTATAATGAACTGATGATCAAAATCATCTATATCTTACACAAATCATGCAACAAATGTATGATCCAAATAGTTAATGCAATTTTGGACAGAGCATTCGACTCTGAAATATGGGTTCTCTTGCACTGTCTACATCCTCATCCAAAACAATTTGCTTTGTCTTCAACATCATTTTCTATTCTACCAAGATTCATGCTCATATTGATAAATATTTTTCAGAGTAGCATTGAAAAGAACTAATATCCTCACCTTTTTTATTCATCATAGATAGCACTGAGATATCTAACTGAAATTGCAAATGGAGGACTTGTAAGAGGCAACTTCAGAAGTAAGATTCAGAGCCTCATTCGTGTTGTCATCAAATAAGCACTGTGTCATGGATGGTTGATGGAATAAGGTTTTCATGACCCTATGTTTATCTAGGATCTGTGAAATGACATTGCAAAAAAATCAACAGGTGAAATGCATTTGAAAAGATTAACCTCCGATACTTTTCTTTCATATACTATTTAGCGTTGACACTTGGTCACAGGTTCAAGAGCACCAGACACTTGGCATCTTTAGGCTTCCATCAATGCTTTTCTGGGTACTCGTTGGCATTGGGTGATGAATATTATGATCTCGGTCATGATATTTCGATTTGGATTTGTAGATTCAAGTCATGGAACCATCCTCACCATCCCGTGAACTTGTTAATGATTGGAGTACATGTGTCAGCCCACATGAATTCAACCTCTTGCATTGAAAACAGAGACTATGTGGGTCTCAACCTTTGCATTAGAAAGAAGCCTAAAATTCTCATTTGTTTTTTGTAATAGACTAGACATCCATAAATTTGTAGGGTAGCATTTGTCTATCCTCACTTTTCCATCAACATAAATAAGTCTCTGCATTACAATGGTTATGACTTCATGGTATGTGAGAGCATATTTCATCCTGTTACGAGCTTAAATGCTCCTGATGCTAGTTGTCTCAATGCCTGATATTACCTAAAGGCTCCCTCCTCGTGGCCTTGTATGGACATATGCATTTTAACGCTTGATTTCACATGTGGTCTTGACTTGTGGCTTTGTGTATTGCGTATCTTTAATGACTAATGTATGGTTGTGCCTTGATTTGTGCTTGACAGATGAAATGAGGAACTGGACTTGGCGCTTGGCATATGGACTTTGGTATGCGAATGTTGACCCGTGTTGTGTTTCAATGGCTGGTTGGTGAACTTTGACCTCGATGCCCGATGGGCTTAATTGGAGATTTTCCCCTGGCCAATAACCTTTTTGCCCAAACGAATCATGAAGAATGTAGAAGAAACCCAAGAACAACAAACTTACCAGAGAAGTTAAAATGGCTTAATAAGACCAAATTTGCCAAAAACTACATTTTAACTCTTAAACACTTTAGCTAATGTTGATTTAACATTGATTTGTTAGATGCCAACACAAACATTGCCACAATATATCAAAACATAAGCCATCTAGATATGGCTCGAAGAATTTAAGGATTTTTGGGGAAGTGAGATGATGTTTTATGATGGCGCTGCAAGAATGTCACTATTCCAGTAGCGTGTATGTCATAACAAAAATTCCAAAATTTCACACTGTAAACTAAGTACTAACACATCCCCTCAATCTAATCCCCAAAACACCAATTGGTAACTGCGCTGAGACCGACGATTTTGAATTTGACGAGGAAGGGTTTAACTCGGAACGCTTAGCTTCAGAGTCAGAAGACATTGAGGATAAAAATGATCATAATGAAGAAAGGGGAAAACCACCTCAAAATAATCAACCTTGGTTGGTGAGAGATGCTCTGTAAATCCCTGTACGAGTACATAACCTTCCCTGACATCAAGAAACATTACTCCCTAAATTTGACCCTGAAACCTCTGGATTGCCTGAAGACCATATCAAAAAATTCATACTAGCTATTAGACCGATGAAATTTCAAAATGAATAGGTAGTATGCATGATTTTCCCCTATACCTTTGAGAATTCATCCTCCACGTGGTAGTTTAACTTGCCTATAGGGTCCATAACTAGTTGGATGAAGTTTCAAAAGGATTTTTTGGATAAATTTGCAGAAGAAACCACTACAGGAGCTTTCATGGATGAGTTGTTCACCGCCACCATGCATTCAAAAGACAAGGTGAAAGAATTCAATCAACGATTCACCACTATCCTTAAAAAATTCCATCCCGAACCTAAACCCACTCAAGAGTTGCAAATCAGAGTATATAATAATGTTCTCCCCACTTTTATTTCCATGTTTGTAAAAAGGGCTACCAAAACGACCCTATCTGAGAATTTCGAGGAAGCCAAAACAATTGAATTCCAAATGAAGGGATGTAAAGAGGGTAACGTCTCACTATTTAAGAAGGAAGCTCAACCTCCATCCAGGAGAGGAATCTTGTTGACCAGACCTCCAGGGAAACAAATAGAACAATGTCCCGAAAAGGGAAGTGGAGACATAGAATACCTACAACAGATGATAAAGAAGTTGTCAAATGAAATCATAGACATCAAAAGAATTGCAAGGGAAGGAAACCAGGGGAAAAGGCCCTATAAACCCTCTTTTAAAATAAACCCACCATTCAAAACAATTCAACCTCCCCCAACCAACTTAAAAATCGACTTGGGAAATGTAGCATCCTACTCTTTCTATACCTATCACCAAGAGAAACATTCTGAAAGAGACTATCCACAATGGGTGCATGCCATGAATTTGATGGCCTATTGGTTTCTAGACGAGGTTTCCTTTACCGAAGAATCAAGCGGTTCGGTGATGAATATTGTTGATTAGGAAGAATTTGACCCACTGGAAGAAAAAACCATGCTATTGTGGGATCCCAACTTGTCGATACCTTCCGAAGACATATTTGAGGTTCAAGAACCACCCGTTGAGGTTTTGGATGTGCAAACGCGAAGTAGGGGTCACCGGTCTCGAATGATCTTACCATTGCCCAAAATTCAAGAGGAAAACCAACATCCAATCACCCAAAAGAACCTTTTGTATCCCAAAGAAACCCTATAAACATCGATACACGAGAATCACCCAAGGTAGACTAGAACATAGTAGAAGATTTAAAAAGATTAAAATAAAATG
The DNA here is from genome assembly GCA_032191745.1 of Picea mariana. Taxonomy (NCBI): domain Eukaryota; kingdom Viridiplantae; phylum Streptophyta; class Pinopsida; order Pinales; family Pinaceae; genus Picea; species Picea mariana. Next base: position 1,265 of record JASDQU010359930.1, on the reverse strand, counting down.
TATCGGTCATGGACATGTGAAGAATTCCTCAGCAAAAGGACTTTTTGTTACAAGCCTTTAAGTCTGTAGAGACTCCTATAACAAACATCGACCAAGGAGAAAATCCATCCCCCGCGGATCTAGTAAATAAACCAAATGCAAATGCTTGCTCTGAAGATAAAAAGGAAAGCCTTTTTTCCCACCGTTCCTCCTGACATTTGAAGTCTTCAACATAAACCTCCATAATTGTTTGGTTGACGCAGAGGCGTCCTCTAATGTTATGTCATTATCTATTTGCAGGAAATTAAATGCAACACCTCTCAAAAGTGATAAACATGTGATACAACTAGAAAGAACTCAAGAATGTCATGATCAGAATGGAAACACACCTGAAATTTGTTCAAGTAATTGGCATCGTTGTAGTAGATATACCAGAAGTTTATGGACTTCTACTTAGTTGAGATTGGTCCGCTAATTTGAATAGATACTTTAGCACAGACTGGGCTCACCTTTGGTTTCCATTAAAGGGACACACAAACATGATTAAGATTTATAGGGAAAGGTATATAAAACATACTATTGCTGATTTAGCATCCCTCAATGAACCCTCTTCGACAAATTTCTTTATGCTAGGAAACTACTTCCGCGACTCTGATTTCGGTAATTTCTCCCCTCTCTCATCAGATGTTCCTCTTACTCAAAAAACTGAAATGAATTTTTGTTGGCCCTTGACCAATTTTTGAGGATCCTTGGTCAGTTTTGACCTACTTTTCAGACTTCGACATGCTATCGAAGATGGAGCACAAGTCGAAGAAGAGATCATGGGATCTCGGCCCCTTTCTAGGGCCTTTTGGGTTTTGTGCTTATGTAACGGGTATGGGGATGTTGGCCCATGGGTTTACCCATGCTTAGGCCCCTTTTGTAATGTATAAATAGATGTCTAGGTGATGTAAGGAGCGATGCATCTATGTGATGCTAGGTGATAAGTGCAAGTGGTAAGTTTAATTCTTTGTGCATACTGTGTGATACTTGCAGAGCGAAGTGCAAGTGATTGTAAGAGACAGTGAAAGGCTTTGTGTTGTAACTCAGGGAAGGAGGATCTAGAGAAGTGCATAGATCTCCTATCCTCTATGGAGTAATATCTCAAGGCTCTGTGCATGTAGCTGATTAACCGAAGGTAATAAAAGAGAAGAAGATTTGGTGGATGTAGCCCTAGGGTGGGGGTAAACCACATATATCCTGTATTGCTATGCTGTGTGTGATGTATTGATGTGTTTAGTTGCTTA
>JASDQU010359929.1:0-11821 GCA_032191745.1 Picea mariana | reverse complement strand
GTAAGAAATGAGGGAGTGAGGGGTTTCTTATATAGCCTTGAGAGATCAAGAAACCTCCTCTAGATCTCTGACAAGTATCATAATCCAAGCCATGGGTGAAATCAAGCTAAAGAAGGCAAGAGCTTTTAGGTTAAGGCGATTTTGGTAAGTGAGGAATGAGGATGGGTGACATGGCAAAGCAAAGAGGGCATATTGGCCATGAGGAAGGCCCACACATGCTTTAAAAATGAGTTTCCTTGCTTTCAACGAAGATGTTTCCATCTCCACGTGAGGTTTCTCCACTCATCAAAAGAGGAAGGCGTGAGTTACTAAAGGAGGAAAGCGTAAGGTAAAGAGTGAGTACGTGAGGGTGAGTGGGAGTGTATGGCACACGCCTAAATGGCATACGAGAGGTGGAAGGGAAGGACCCACACTTTAATTAAAACCAAAACTCTAACTTAAAGATTGATGTTTCCACGTTTTTAAAAAGTAAAGGCGTGAATTAAAGAGGGGAAACGTGAAGTACTTGAGGAAAGTAAGGTGAGAAAGCGTGAGGTTTAGTTGGAGTGTGGAAGGAGTGTGGAGTCCACACTCTTGGGTGATGTGGAGGGTAGAAGAAAGGCGTATGAGTGGGAGAGGGGACCCACGATTCCATTAAGAGGTGGTTTCCAACTTTACGTCGGAGATGGGGGACGTACTCCTCATATGGGGATTTAATTAAAAGGTGAGTAATAATTAAATGAGTGGGTAAAGGGTAGGTAATGGTTAGGAAGGGTGTGGGTAGGTTAGGTGGGTTCTCTCTTCATTAAAATCACATTTACTTTACCTTATTTGGTCCATTATTACAAAATTTATATTTTCCCATGTCCTGGGTTTGGCAATTAAAATCATTGTTTTCCGAAAAAACTCCTAAGTGGACAAAAACCTAACAAAACTTGTCCGACTGAGTTGAAACTTGGTCCACGGGTGTAGGGGATCTCATTATCTTTCTTTTGAGTACAAATACCCCTATCAAAAATCTCAGGACCTAAGTTTTACATTAATTACCCAGAATTAATTAATTAATTCCCAACTTTAAAAAAAAACCTAGCTAGACTTGACGAAATTCTGCGAAATTTTGCRTGTTGTCTTACATGGTCATTTGCAACATTCATAAACACCAACTACCTAAGACTGACTTCATTAGAACGCCTTTCACCACTTTGGAGGATTTATTGCTGGTGGGAGTGAAAAACTCAGAGGAGATTAACCTGGYTGGTTAGGCCACATTAACCTCTTGAGGATAAAAAACACTCAGTGAAAGGAACTCTCCTAATGAAGAAATCCTAAGGCAACTGACCTAACAATGATCCATGTAGACCTATTACAATATTAACCCACGCAGGGGTGCAGTAATCCCAYTGACAAAACTGTGTGCTGGAGCAAAAAATGCCATGTAGAACCAATTAGTCTTCGACATGTTTGCATTTGTTGATGCATATCTTCATGGTACATGGAGTTGACCCCCTAGTTGAAGAGGCGATCAACACCAAGGAAAACCCCAATGTGGGGAAACCCAATGAGAGAGATTTATTTAGCTTCAGGAAAGTACATATCGGCGGCATCAATACAATTTCCAGCAAGAGAAAATAACTTATAGCACCCAAAACTGTCCCCGCTATTTTTTGCCTTGGAAAACGTGCCAAGATAGTTGTACGGCATGTACAACCCAGCTGAACAGCACCTCAAACTCTGTGCCAAATCTCTGTTCTACAAACAGCCAAGTATAGTCGGCCTGCAGCAACAAAAGGCTCAATAAATGCACCTTGATTTGTGTGCAGCAAATCTGCCTCAAAATCTGTGCCCTCCTTAGCTTGTTGTACGGACTGTATAGTATGGCCCTCTTTATCAGCCAACAGCAACAACAAGTCTTCACACAGAAATTTCTTGGGAAAAGTGCCCACTCTCTCTTGGGGAATGCGCCCTCCTAGCTGCCCTCACTTTCCTCTCTCAAGCTATCTCAGAAATATCTCAAACTCCTTCTCATTGTCTTGCACACTACCCTAAGTATTCTCTTATAATCTGAAAGTGACCCTTCACCTTCTCCGACCCTAAATCCAATGGCCAAGATCTAATCTTGCCTTTACAAGATCAAGGGACATGATTCATTCCCTCCAAAATAAATCACTTTAAAAAATTAGAAGGTACGTGAAGAAAGTGAGGAAGGTGCACTTTATAATATAAGTGCACTTTATGACATAAAGTCACTTTAATATTAGAAGGTACATTTTATTAAAAAAGTCACTTTAATAAAAGAACCACTTTATCACAACTTTATAAAAACCCATTACAAAGTCAAGTGTCTAGTAGTGTAGGTAGAAGGTAACTTCCACATACAAGACACACATGCAGAGTACCTTCCGAGCTAAAAAGCTAACACTCACTCTTAGAAGGTACATTTATTAAAAAGTAACATACATAAAAGAACCACTTTATCACAGCTTTATAAAAACCCATTTACAAAGTCAAATGCCTAGTAGTGTAAACATAAGGTTACTTCCGGATTCCGCATACAAGACAAAACATGCGGAGTACCTCCCAAGCTACAAAAGCTAACAATTCCTGCAACTTAGGGTAAATTCAAAGTGCATATACATGTATTTTGAGGTTGTACTACTGCAGGTTTCTTTCTTTCTTTATGCGATTTCTGGCATTCTCTAGGAGGTGCACTTGCACTTCCACATTGTATTCATACTTGATGTATTCTTCAGTCACATTGACCTACTTTTGTGATCATTCGTTGGACATTAATGAAATTATCTTATCTTATCTTGTCTTCTCTCAGGATCAAATCTCATGGGGTCCTTTGGGGTTACCAGACACCTACGCAGCTAGAAGTAAATCTTCCTTCCATCCTAAAATTTTGGGGAAAATAGGGAAGTACTCCCTTAGGATTGGCATGGTACCAGCACACCCATTCTTCACTCAAGTTTCTGAGGGTGGGGTGAGATTAGTTCCTCAGAGAGACAAAATAAATAAGTAAATAAATAAATATATATAGGTATTGGGTTACATGAGGTGGACCTTTTTCCAATAAAAAAGGTACCAAACTCCTTTGTAAATTGAGAATTCATACTTGGGTTTTCCAATGGAGCAGGTTTTGTCCTCCATACAGTCAAAATCCTGATTCTTCCTCCTGCTTCTCATCTTGCTCTTCCACTTTTGTTTGTACCAAAAAAAAGAATTACATGCTGAACATTGCATTTTAAGATTACGAGGACATCCAACCTTGGCTTACAGGAGGTTTTGAGGTAAACATCTCTCCAATTTAAGGTCTGAATGATTGAAAATTTGAAACTGTCAGTTATACTTCTATTTGCCTTTTCTTTGCATTCAGGATCAATTGATATTTAGTCCCTAAGAAACCAATACTACATGGTCCAAAACCACAACCTGATATAGTGTCCATACAAATTTCCCTAGTTCATGAGGCAGTTTTTTGAATGATTCTATGGAAGAAATGATTTTCTAGTATACAAAATGGTTTTTCAGTACAGATTCTCTTAATTATGTAAGGTAATTCAGTCACTTGCCAGTAACACTTGACAGTAATGACAATAGGATTTTTTACATCAAAACATCCTTTTAGTTCAGTCTATATTATCAAAGTCATGCGGACATCTTGGATAGACAATAGTGCATATTTTGTAAACACAATTTTAGTCAAATCAGATGCATGCTGGACTGGACTATTTCTTCTATATATAATCCAATCATGGTTTCAGGGTTTAACATTTTTGGCCACTAAGTAAATTATATTGTGTGAGTATGCTCCTTATGGAATCTGAATTTCATCTGATAGAGGGAATCAAGTAACCATGCTCACTTCTCATACAAAAATATCTGTTAAACCCCAACTACAAAATAAAACAGCAGAAAGAGGACAAATGTAAAGCTTCAGTATAGCACATACAATCTGCACCACAGGTCTAAATCCTTCCCCTCTTGCATGCTGGCGAGCAAGGGCATGTTTCCAAAGCCTCTGCTTGCTTGGATGACTCCTTTGCACAGCAACATGGCAAGCCTCTCTTATTGGCATCTGCAGCATGACTTTTGTTAGCAAAAACAATTGCCAACTAGGAAATTGAAAATTATTGCAAAAATTACCAAGTATATTAACTGTCCAGACTCCAAACTAATAAAACAATCTAATTTGAATGCAAGACATTTGGGATGTCACAGTGTTCAGTGTCCATTAAATGTCCATGAGTGTCTATGCCTACAAGAATCTCCTCAACTGAAAACATCACGTATATAGTCTTAAGTTGTTTTAGTAGCAAAATAAGTTTAGACATAGTATAGCCTATCACATTGCAATACACCATACACGATGAGAAGGGCCACTCTGACATCTCTTTTTGACATACAGATGCCAATAGTATCCATATGTTTTTGTGAGTCAAAATCCTTATAATAATATAAGTTCTGAGTTTGTGAGAATTATGTCATGAAAAGGTATTATCATATCGAATTAGAAAGTACCTGTAAAACAAGGCTCCCTGAATAATCTGCAATCCCACCCATGACATCTAATCGCCCAGGGGCTCTTGCAACAAATATTACATCCTGCAGGATAAACATCAAATTCAATAATGACAAATGGAAGAAGTAATTATATAGCTTAGGAAGCTCCATGGAAGCAAATTAAAGCAACCACACATTCTAGTTTTGACTGGAATATTCCAATATGACCCAAAGCACTATAGTTGACAGTTGTGTATAAGTTGGAAATTTGTGGCCCAAACCCCCAACAAAACAAAATAAATAAATAAATAAAATAAGTTATTGACAAATATAAAAAGAAACAAACAGTAAACCAACCACAGAATGAGTGGATGTGTAGGATTTAAAAATACCTGTAGCTAGATCCAAACACTTATAGGCATTTCATTCAAAGAGAAAATCAAGATCACATCATACTCATTGATCATTTGCATGGGAACCACTCCCAGCCCATGCGAACCCATGCCCAAGGTTCCCATATTCCAGGGAACCTGAGAACAAGAGCAAAACTTTTGGAATTTTGCATGAACACCATTTCGAATGTTGGGAATATCAACCCTCACAGCTAGGGGTAGCTAGAGGAGATATTTTTCCCTATGATCGACATCACAGAAAACAGTTCCGATGATGACATTCCGGATTCTCCATAGACAATTGCCCACGGATGCCTCCTACTTTATGCTCAACTCGCTCACATCAGATGATATGGTACATGACATACATAAGATACCTTGTTTGATACTTCATATCAAGTGATTAATGCTCAATGTTTTTTGATATTGTTGTCGCCTTTATACACACCTCAGTTAACGTGGAATAAATATTCAATCCATTGGGTGTGTCCTTGGGGGCAAGTCTCAAGTCAAGGTGTTGTCACCTGATCCTCAACTCCTCCGTCTAGGCCAACTCCTAGCAAAGCCAGGGGGTAATCCCTAAAGCAAATAATCTAAGGCTTGAACTAATCTATGTACAAGAAATAAAATCTAGGAGTTTATTGCAAACAAGAACAATATAATAATCTAATCTAGCAGCATATATGATTCATTTACTATCAAAAGATGCATTCAGTGATATAAAAGCAAATGAGATACATTCATCAATATATTACTTCAAGATAAAGGAAATGCTTGAAATGTAAATACTTGAAAAGTAAATGCTTGAAGTAAAAGGCTTGAAATGTAAATGTTATGAGACCAGTGCCAATAGTAAGATGTTTTTGCTGAAGAAGAGTATTGCAAGTGTTCTTGTAAATTTTATTAAGAGTTTTTAGGTGGAGTGACTATTGTGAGTGCAAGTCACTATGTGATATGTGTGCAAAGTGGTACAAGAAAATGAATCTAATCTAGATTTGGCCTCTTAGAAGCTATCCCTCAGATTGGAGGCTGAACTATGCAGATGTCCAACATGGAGGATATCTCTCTGACTTCACACAGTCACTCAAGAGATTGTCGGATGTCCAACACGGGGAGAACCTAGATCTCAAAGTTCTCGTCTGACTTCACACACAATCTCTTGCGTTTCCAATCAAGCAATAGCAACTTTGAGATTGTCCTATTAAAACTACTCCACACTAACCAGCCCCGGTTCTGATGAGTTCCACAAATCGAGCTAGGCTTGCAAGGGTTCAGAGCATACTTGGGAGAGATGAGGGTATTGGTTTATTTTCCAAACTGAAATAACTAAAAAGAAATGATGAAATTGAAACTAATCTAACAAATTGAAATTTACTCTAAGAAATGAAATCTAAGCTAATCTAATCTAATAAAATGAAACATACTTTAAATGTTTTGTGGTGCTTGTGATAAATTTTATGGTTAATTTTAACTTTCTTTTAGGTAAGAATGATAAGCTTGAGCAAAAGGAACCAAAATGAACAATCACACAAAGACACTGTTCCCCCTAGGGGGGATGAAGAGTGGGGACTATGTGGCCCGCTTATTTTATTAAAGAGACTACAATGATCTTTTTGGGATGTTTTGGTCACTTATAGGAACGAGACCACTAAGCTTACAAGTTTTCCTAAGTCTTTATTGAAGAATGGGGTGTTCCCGGGTGTCCCAGAATGTCCAAATCTATCCAAAACAGAGAGAGTCTCCCCTTGTTTGTTCGCCAACCTGCAAAAAACAGCAAGGTACTTGTGCCAAAATGCTGCAAAACAACTATTAGAAGGTGCATGCAAAGAGAAGTTAGAGTTGCACGAAAGATCTATACAAAATTCTAAGTGAAAGACCAATAAAACTAGTATTTTACAACACTAAAATAAGCTAAATAATTAAACTCTTTTAGTGACTTTTGTTTTCTGTTTGGACAGCAAACAAATGAGCACTTAAATTGCTCGATATTGAAATGAAAATTCCCTTAAAAAAACTACTTATTAGCTTTAAAGGATCTAGATAAAGTACTTGCTAAAACCTTTATTCTCTCTTTAGATCTAGCTTTTAGATAATGAATTGAAGCTTGCATCTAGAGCTAAATAGCATGCATGCATAAGTAAGGAAACTAAATCTAATCTTTCAATTTGAATTTAGATCTAACTAATGCATGCAAGTAAAAGTAACCAAAGAAAATTAAGATTTTATGAAAGAGAGAAAGTGTAAGCTTGAGTTTGGAACTTCTTGGGCGATGGGGTCTCCTTGGTGAAAATGAGGGATTTGTCTTCAATATTTTGAAGAGAATGTAGAAGCAAGCAAGCTCATCCAATCCTCCAAAGTGAGATTCCAAAAACTTCACAACACTTGAAAGAAACTCGTTAAATCTTGGTGTTACCTACAAAAGAGACTCAATGGCATGTTAATTAAGGAAAACATAAAATGCACATTTAAATCTCTAAAATAGATTATCAATAGGATTAAGAAATCAAGCAAGATTAATAATCCTATCCTTAATGAGTAACAATACTCCTACAAAGACCAACCTCAACAAATTTGCATAAACAAATGAAATAAAACAATGTCACCTCATAAGCATTAGCACGTGACAATTATCCACACACTATCCAAGACACCATATGACCTCCAAAGTCTTCTTTATTCCAATAGCAATGAAAATATTACATCAATAGTACATCAAGCCAAGACCATACTCCCATTAACCCAAGAATGGACGAGAGGGCTTGCTTAAATAGCAATTTCGGTGAAGATCCCAATGCAAAATCATGTGACAAGTGGAGGAGGGTGACTTGCATGAGAGTGTTGATGATTGCAGCATCGTGTGACATTCTTCAGGTCGTTCTCCTCTGGACTGAGTTGAGACTATCTGTGAGAGAGCCCATGTGTTGGGTGTGCCCATGTGATGGGTGTGTGTCAGACTCTGGACTAAGTTGTGATGACGTGTGGTCCCTTGTCTACTCCTCTGGACTGAGTTGAGATGACTTGAGATGGTCTCCTGCCTTGTACTCCTCTGCACTGAGTTGAGTCGGCTTGAGATGGTCTCCTGCCTTGTACTCCTATGGACTTAGTTGAGTCAGCTTGAGATGGCTCTTCAGATGGTACTCTTGTGGACTCAGTTGAGTGATCTGTTGAGAGTGACGTCCCTGTGGGTGAGCACAGGTGGACGTGTCCCTAGTGGCTGAGCACTAGAGGATATGAAAATTTCCTTGCTATATTGTCAGAGAGTGAGACTTTGGTAAAACCCTAGTTTGTGTTGTAAAGGGTTCAAGTCGGCCCCACCATGTAAAGATAATTAACATTGTGTTATTAATAATTATATTATTAAGTTATATAGGTCGGCCCTGTTATCCACCGAGTTGCACTAGCTAGACTTGAAGATGAGCCGCCAAAGACTGAACAGACAAATGCTCAGAAGTCAGAATTCACAGGTTCAGCAGGTCTTTTAAAGACCAACTTTTTCCGCATTTCCATCCCTCTGGAGCATTGTAATAAATGACTTGAGCATGAAAAATTGTAAAAGACTATTAGCCACCTAAGACCTAGGTACGAGCATGTACTCTAGAGTATTTTTTTCACTTTTTAATTATTTTTGCCTGCCTTAGTGGGTGATTTATAATTTTTAAGTTTTTTCACTCAAAGACTGACTCCAAAGTTGGAGTATGTGTTAGTGGTTAGGCCTTAGCATGGTATAACCAATGTCTAGTGTCTAAATGTATATGAGTTCATGCTACGTCATATCTATTGAGTCATATGGAAATTGCGCTAGGTCCCAATAGGTTTTTCTTATGTTTTAGTGAAATAATAAATTTCCTGCAAAACAGAAATTTTTAATTGCAAAGACAGTAAATTGTAAAAATATGGCATCTATCATTGTCAGATGTCATATGTCATATTTGTGCTCGTTTTCTAAGCTAGAGCACCATTTAAACCCCTATTTCCCTTCTGTCTAGGCAAAAAAGTTATTTTTATCACTTAAAAATGTATTTATCTCAAAAAAAAGACAGAAAAGGGTTATTTAATTAAATTCCCTAAATTTTAGGAAAATGTTAAATATTAGGATGCATGTTGGATACATGTTTTTCCTTGGTTCTCAGTCAACTCTAAGCTTGGGCAAGTTCACTGGAGAGGAAGGCGACTTGTTGAGTGACATGGACATGGAGGAGATCCCAAAGATGGTACTCGACCCCACTTGTGAGAGGTGGCACAATTATTAGGAAGGGCGCACATCCCTATGCTAGCACTCGACCTCACACCCTAGTTCCACTCCACCTCACTCCTACTCGCACTAGTTCCACTCCACTCCACCTCACATCACTCCACACCACTCCACCTCACCCCACTTCATCTCCCCTTCACTCTATGCACCACTCCCTCATGCACTAGTGCATCCTCTCTTGGGATCATCACCCAAATTGTAATAAATAGAAGGCGACCCTCCTCCTTCTAGCTAGTTGGACTTTGGGCATCCTTGCTATTCATTGTTGTAATCTTCTTCTATATTGGAATAAAAAGACTTTGGAGGTCATCTATGGTGTTCGGTGCTCATGTGTGGATGAATGTTGGACCTATTTGAGGTGATGTTGCTTTGATTTATTGCATGTATTTATTGTTAAACTTGGCTAATCATAGGGATATTGTTATCTTATTAGAGTGGATTCTTTAGTTTGTTTACTTCTTAATCCACTTGTTTATCTATATTTGAATGTTTACATTGCATGTCTTGTTTTTGTTTAAACTAATGTGCAATTGAGGTTTTCTGTGTAGGAAACACCAAGTCTACAGGTATTTGCAAGTGTTCTTCATAGCATGCAGGATCCAATTCTTGGAGAGGCAAAGGAGCTAGGTTGCATCTAGTGTTTGTCCAAGAAATTCGAAAAGAAATGTTCTCCCTCTTCCTCACACCAAAGGGACCCCATAGCTCAAGAGTTCCACGCTCAAGCAACAGCTCCGAAAAAATCATAAATATTCTTCTTCCTTCTTCTTTCTTTGCTTGCATGTCAATTAGATCTGTTTTAAAAGATAAATTTGAATATCTAATGTTGCATGCATGAAGCTTTTAGATCTAGTTTCAATATTTTCTAATTAAAAAGTAGATCTAGGCTAGTTTTCGTGCAATTTTCTATATTTTTCATCTAAATCTTAAACTAGAAAGTTGCTTTGTTTTACATTGTAGATCAAGCTAGTTAGTTGTTCTATGCTTGTTGTTTTGGGACAGCAAACAAAAGCAACTAAAAGAGCTTAGTTTAGGTCCTTTCAAAGCATCAAAAAGGCTCCAAAAAATTGACTTTTTGCCTCGAAAAGTTTCAGAAAATTTTGAGTAATTTTTTCAAGTTTTAGTTTAGTCTTTTAGATTGTTTCTCATCATATTTTAATCACTTCCCTTGCTGGTTTTTAGCAAGTCCATCCAAAAGCAAGGGGAAACTCTAGCGAAATCAAGGCAAAAGTGAAGGATTTTGACCCAAACTTGGAACCCTTGAAGACTAGGACTTTCAGAAAGTCTTTTGTAATAGTTTGCTTCAAGTCTGATCCATTCTATAAGGGTCCATAAGTTCAAAAGAGAAAAGAGAACTCAGTTCTCGTTGTAATAGGATCAATAAAAGCGGGCCCTTTGAGCCTAGTTTCTCCATCCCCATTAGGGGGATTTGTGTGTTGTGTGTTTGTCTCTATTTTATTTCCTTGAAAGCGGGCCCTTTGAGCCCAGTGTCTCCATCATATGATCTCAAACACACATACAAGCATAAGGAAACTTAACACACATAACACTCAAATCGTGCATGCATGCATATTTAAAAGCAATTTCAATCTTTATGCATGCTTAGCTTAGATTTTACATTTCTGCTATCAACAATAATTTTTGCGAGTTTTAATTTTCAAGTTTCTTGCAAAGCTCATTTCAGTTTCAAGTATTTTGCAAAGTTTCATTTCAGTTACAAGCAATCTTCGAAGTTTATCTCTTTCATTTTTTGCAAAGCTAAATTAACCTTGCTTGTAGTTTAATTAGGGAAATCTCGATAGTCGCTATCTCAATGCACGGGAAAACGCCTGAGGGGAGTGTGTGAAGTCAGACTGGAACTTTGAGATCTAGGTTCTCCCTGTGTTGGACATTCGGCACCCTTAGTGAACTTACTGGTGAGGCCCTGCGACTTCGGTAGGTTCTCCGCAAATTTCCAAACAAAGAGGTAGCCTCTAAGAGGCCACACAATCTCTCATTAATATACCTTTAATTTACCTTAATAAAACACGCAATCAACAACTGTGCACGAATATCTTTAAGGCACTGGTACTTTTGATTTATCTTTATGTATGTGAGCAATTATTTCATTCATGTGTAATTGTCTAACTAATTTCATTAATCTTGCAGATCTTGTATCCTACTTGATATATGCATGCTTATGGACAAATGATTTATATGAGTATCTCAAATGATGAATGATAAGTGTTGAATGCCTATGTTTTATTTTGCAATAAGCTCCTAGAAGTAGTTCTTTTGCTTATTTTAGTTTAAAGAGCCTTAGTATTTTGTTAGGGACTACCCCCTTGGCTTCGCTAAGAGTTGGCCTAGACGGAGGAGTTGAGGATCAGGTGACAGCACCTTGACTCAAAACTTGCCTCCAAGGACACACCAAGTGGATTGAATATTTCTTCCACGATAGCCCAGGTGTGTATAAGGCGGAAACAGGCGCTATTGTGCCAAGCATAGTCACCTGGTTCGAATTCGAATTCGAATTCGACAACGTTGAAATTCGACAAAAATTCAACAGTGAAAATTTCTAGGATAAAATTCGACATAAATTCGACATAAATTCGACAGACTACAAAATTTAAAAATTTAAAAATATATGAATAGAATAAAGATAAAAATGAAATATATATGTAATTAAACACATGATAGAAATTAAAATAGCATGCTA
>JASDQU010359928.1:0-11862 GCA_032191745.1 Picea mariana | reverse complement strand
CTCATTGTGAGGCTACAACCTCTGTTTTTGCAAGCTGCAACTTGCTGAGAGCACCAATTCTCTGTTTTCTCTAGATCCCACTAGAAGGAAGCTACAACTCCCTGGTTTCTCTAGCACCAACTAGAAGGAAGCACCAACTCCCTGGTTTCTCTAGCTCCAACTAGAAGGAAGCTACAACTCCCTGTGTTCAAGCACCCACTTGAACCTCTGAGGACAACAGTCCTCCCTAGCACCTCCCTGCCACCCTGTTTTATAAATATTTGCTACTGAAACTCATTACAATGATATAATGTTCAACAATGGCTTACCAGACTCATCACTGTTCTGCTACATTTCGTTGCTCTGTCTGCCTCACTGCATTCCTTCACACATGGCCTATGTTGTCTGTTCTTCTGCTTTTTATGCTCTATGCACCATGTCCATTCACTCAACAGTTCCTCTTCTGTTCAATTCAGCTGCTGCACTCCCCTCCTTCTTCACGCATGAATCACCTTCAACAATGGCAATCACAGCTACACCACCAACAACAACACCCATCTCTTCTTTGTTCTGCATACTTATAGTCTCTGTGCTCCTTGTGCATGAAATCTTCGCCATTCCTCTGCATGCTCACACTGCGCTAATCTCCTCCACAACTCAAGTGTTCTATCTGATCATCATGGTAACTCTTCATATTCTCTAGCAGTTTGCCCACACGTTCAACATCACTGGATGTCATGCTGATATTCCTCAGCCTCTTTGGAAGTCGAGACTCTTCGTCTTCTCTATCATAGACGAGCTTATCCTTTATGTTTTCAGATACAAACTTCAATCCTCTTCAATCTGTCAATCGCTTGTATCAATAATCCTTGATCCACTGGAAGATGCCTTGAGACTCTTCATCTTCTTTGGATATCACACTCAGTCCTCTTCGAGTCCTCTGGCAGAGATCATCATTTGTTTTAGCTGTTACACTGAGAAGTGCAAAAGAAACCCTACGATCTTGTTCAACTTCACCTGCACCATTGGATTGAATTCATAGAAACTTGCGTTTACTTCCCATTTCGCACTTTGTCATTTTGGGATCCCCGTGGTAAAGATTTCGTTACACTCCATGTCCCGATCCTTGAAACTCTGAAATGGAGCTTATCTGAACTAACTCCTTCCCTTCTCATGACCACCAGTGGTGACCACAGGCTATGCCAAAAGGTGCTTCATATTTCTCAAGTTTATAAACTTCATCGAGTTTGATCGATGGTTGAAATCTCCATAGATCCGATGGTCTAGATCTTATCGTGATCTCGCATCTCGCGAGTTTCCACACCATGCTCCGTTGACTCCAAGTTAGTGAAATTCCAATCTCTTGCCACTTTTCCTATGATTCAATGGTCCAGATCTGATCTTGATTCAACGGATCAGATCATATCACGATTTTGCATATCACGATTTCGGCATTCTTGTTGCAAAGTGTTTCAACACTCCAACTTCTAGTATTCGAAACCCCGAAATGGGGTTGGATAAAAAGTCCACATCAAACCTTAATCTAACGGCTCAGATCATTTCATGATTTCGCATTTTGTGATTTCGGCATTCCTGTGGTATTGTTTCTTGCCTCTCCAAGTCGAGACTCGCGAAACCCCGAATGGAGTCTTTGACATGCTCTGATCTTCTGCCATGCATCCCTCTTGGATCAACGGTCAATATTTTATCGAGACTTCATAACTCCATGAGCCTTCATTATGCCTGATCAACGATCCATATTTGGCCTCGATCTAACGATTGAGATTATTTTGCGATTTTGCATATCATGAGTTTGAGAGGTGAAAGGATAGAGCATTTCATACCTTTGACTTTCCAATCAGTGAAATGTTGATCTGTGTCCATGTGTCCTGCCCGTAGTTGGATGGTCCTCCTTCTTTCGGGATTTTGTATACCCTCTTCTCCTTGCACTTTAATGAACGTGTAGGTTCTCCCTGATCCAACGATAATTGGAACTTATGCTCAGATCTGATGCCTGAGATCTGTCCTCCTCTTCTGCATGTTCTTCTTGTCTACAATCAGATCTTATGGTCCTCCTTCTTTTGGGAATTTAAATGGGATCCAATGATCACTGACGCTTCTCCTCCCGATCTTAGGCATTGTGATCGACTCTATGCTAATTACTCCTGATCTTACTTTGTTCCTATTTTTCATCGATGCTTACTCTAATCTTGTCATCTATGACCTGCCTGCGATCAACTCTATGCTAATTAATCCCGAGCTAACTTTGTTCCTGTTTTTCATCGATGCTTACTCTGATCTTGTCATCAATGACCTACCTACAATCCTTTGCACATTTTTTTCCATCTTTGCTATTGTACTTGCCATCAATGACAAGCATACATTGTCTGTAAAACATGCCAACACCCTTTTCTTCTTCTTTAGAAATAGAGGTTTTCTGAGATGCCTCCAGACTCTCATCATCACTGTATATATCTATGAACTCAGACAGAGGGTTAGGAGCACTAGTTTCGACTGACTTCTGACCCAGTTTTAATTGAGTCATCACTCCTGTCAGTGAATCGACTGGTGGCAATGTGGATTCAGGGTCATCTAACCCATTGATGTTACTGAGGGCTGTGAGCTCAGAGCCCCCTACCCCTGTCGGGCTCTCTTATGGGTTATTGGTCGGAATGCTTGATAAGAGGGTTGGATCCATTATTTGTTGAGCATGTTGAAGCAATAGTCTCCCTCTTTCCCTTGCACCTGGAGTTCTGAGAAAATTCCAGTTTTGTATAGGGGCTTCCTGGGGAGCTTCCATCGTTTTGGCCGATTCGAATGTTACCCTTTCTCTCCCGGTCTTGAGAATTTCTTCTGCTCTTTGAACTCTTTCATCCAAGGATGTCTCTTTCTCTTCCCAACTCATGGCCTTGAACTTGGTTATTTTTGGGTCAGCCATTCTTGCCATCACCTCATCCCAATCTTGAGAATTTTCAGTGAATATTTCATCCTCAATACGGTCATGGGCATAAGGCCAATAGGATGATACTTGTGATGCATGTTTTGATACCAGACCCTTGGGATCGTGCTTGCAAATATGTCTTGTCTGGAACCAAAATTCCAATTGAATTAATCCCTCTTGCTTGGCCTGCACAGTGTCTTTAACCTTATCCTTCACCAAAGTGGAATTGTACTCCTGCAAGATAGTTTGGTAACATATTTCCCCTAGTACCAGTCGGTCAGGGACATATATAGGTAGCAAGTTTGGTGCTCCTGTGGTGCCGAAAAATCTAATGTAGGTTTCACGCTCATCCAAGTGCCAGTGACTGAATTTCGATATAACGTTTTTGGCTACATCAGACAGTCTTTGACATTCTTTCTTGAATAGTAAGAAATGAATAGGTGCGATAAATTGGTCGCAAATGAGAGAGTAGGATATTTTATACCTGTTCTCCCACAAGATGCTAAAATAGACATCGCCCGGGAGCTCGAAAGCGTGTCAGCTCAGGTTCATTCGTGCAAAGACATTTCTTGCACAGATGATGTCCAATAGATAAGATTCCATGTGGAAGGTAGGATTTTCTCCTTCCTTCGGCTGCTGAGCCTGTAGAATGAAAGTGCTAAGCTGTTTAGAGATGATCATGCCCCAGTTGAAGCTTGTTACATAGATGGTGAAAGTATAACCCAAAGGCATCCATGCCTCTGAAAACCTGGAGCAATCTTTTTCTCCATGCAACCGACAAAGGAGAGCCATTAGATAGATATAAGGTTGTCTGAGGTTGGCCATCGGATACCATCCATAGTTTCGATTAGTGAATTTTTTGTCTTCTCTCCATCAGGACACCATGAATTTGCTGGTTTCATGCCTCTAATAAAACTTCACAACAAAATCCTTGTTCAAACGTTCATCTGGCTCCCTGAGCTTGTAATACCTTTAGACTTTTATTGGCAGGAAAACCCTGACGATTTCACCATTATCATCATTAATTGCACACTTATGTCCATCGTTATGATCAATAATCCATTTCAAAAGTTCAATGCAAGGGAATACCAGAGTCTTTCTTGCCACCATGTGTAGGTAAGCCTTGTGGATGTTGACGAAGACCTCATCATCCAGCTTCCTCGTGTCAGGATCTCTATGTGGGGAATATTCGGGGAATTCTTCATGCTTGATTTCCTTGAACAGGTCTTCCCATCACGGAAATGTTGTCTTGGTCCCAATGTTTCCCTCTGTGTCCCCAAAGTTTGGGGGCTGAGTGAAAGCTTCTTTGGTGATCGTCTTGATGATGGGTGCTAGCTTGGAAGTGAATTCCAATTTTCTTGCAACGGTTGGGGAGGAGCCTTCTCCTGCTTCTGATTCTTGCAGCTTTGGGAATATAGGATATTTCCTTGTGGTAGGTTTCTTTGGAGGCATCGTTCTTGCAACCGAAGATGCTCAATTAGGGTCAACACATAGAATAATATTAGATCTTAATTTATATGTGAAATGAAATCAACACCAGACTGGTACATACATGTATGCTTGCTAAACTCTGTTGCTTAATACTCACTATACCTTGGAAGCCTTCTCCAGGTCATTCGTCTCACTCCTCTGGATGTTCTGGACCTATTTGCACATAGAATGGCTCTGGCTCATAATAGTTCAGGGTAATGTAATGAGACAGAACTTACCAATCGCGTCAAACTGTTAATACAAGTAATGGGATGAAATTTAAACTAATTACCGCCAATTCTTTGTAATCAATTTTATGTAGGTTGAAGACGGAGGCACGCAGGGAGATGCATTTTATCTATAGGTTAAAGTGGTCATTGGGATTTGTGCAATAATTAGAGAATAATGCGTGATCTTGGAATTAATCAATCAATTAAATGCATCATATCTAGCGTATCTTAGAGATAAAATGTCCCATCGTGTAATTTTCTAAAAGGGGAAGTCAGGGATCGGCATTGAGCTATGGGATTCTTCGTTGATACTCCTTACAAAATAAAAACCTTTGATGTCGATTTATTTCATCGGATGGTTTTGACACTACACGTGGAAGATAAAGACAGGTGTCTAGACTCACGAGTGCCAATAGAGGTGGTAACCTTCTTTTAGTTGTGCGTTTCCTATCCCACCCTAGGAATCACCGATGTCAATTAGGTATCAGGGGTTAGTAATCGGGGATGAACTTATCGCATATTTTCCCTTGGGCTAGCTTCTTGGAAATTCGTCGATGCCGAAATGATTTTATGGGATTGGTCATTGGCAATTCCTCCCTTTCCCTGCAAACGACTACTTCCTTTCATGTTTCACCGATGCTAAATGAAATCGGTCATTGGAAACTTTATTCTCCAATTCTTATCACGAACCAACAACTCCCCATTTACCGATGCCAACCAAAACAGGTGATCGACGTCCTTAGTTTTCTAGGATGATTTTCTTTCACCTCTGATTCTTCCAGGTGCCGAAATTTGGACGCGTCAGGTGAAATGACTTAGTGGTTGATTCTTTAGTCAAATTTTACTCCCTTTAAGTTGTGATGGTTTCTACATGTTCAGGGAAACTTTTAAAGAATCAAGGAGAAATTGTAGAAAACATAGATAAGCGAAAACAACATTGTTCTGAATTAAACAATAAGTGGTACCCAAAAAGTAGAGTTTGGCAGAGACTTTTTTTTAGGGTGTGTTGAGATCTCAACACATTGCTTTCTAATCAACCATGTATCTCTACATCATCGATAGATCATTCCTTTTGAATTATTTTCATGAATGTTGTGGATATCCATATTCTAACTCATGACAAACAATATGGACTACCTCTTGAATTATCTCCATCTAAATCCAATGAAAAACCATCGTCAAATAGTGGTCGCTTGAAAATATTGTGACCTAAAAAATGGCATAATACAATACTTTATTATAGAAATAAATTTTCTGATTTATCTTCTACATAATTGTAAATCACTTAACAATTTGAGCTCAATGTTATGTCAAATTAACCTCCATAACTAGTACTAGAATTACTCAATTATGAATATGACATAAGGTAAAATTCAATTATGAAAGTACACAACATTTGGACAACCCAAACACTTCATATATATTTAGAATATGAAGTACATGCACCTACCAATATCTTATCATGGGTTGTTACAAGTTGGAATCTTCAAAACCTATCATTTCCATGATATTCCTTTGAGAAGCCTAGCTGTTATTTTCTTAGTTGATTCAATCCATAATTTGACCATTTTCTAGGGCACACACATTTTTCCCCACTTTCTATGCATGACATATATAAAATGATTGTATTTATGTGTAACCATTCATAAATTCCAAAAACACTAGTCAATGACTCATTAATGCACTCATGTTTGTTTAGGCTGTGTAGTGGGTATATGTGAATTTTGTTAAACCCATCAATTATTAATAAAATCTATTCATTCTTCCATGATGTCCACTAAACTTATTGATTTTGATAAATACAATGAGAGAGATCACATGGAAACTAGATCTTAGAATGGGTATCATTTTCAACCTACATATGAATTTTTTGAGGTCACATTTCAAGACACACCATAAAAAGTAATGCCATGTTATAAAAATTCCTCCAGGGACACTTGAAAGCATTATTATTTTCCCTTCACCATCTATGAGATTTTATTTCACATTCCTACCCAATTTTTGGGTTAGGGCACACGAGGAGACAAATGATCCTCCCAAACCCAATCCCACAAGCATGTTCATGCCATGCCATTTCCATGACATGCCATTACCATGCCTTTCCATGGCATTCCATTGTCATTTCTTTCCAGGCCATTGTTCCACGTCAAATTTCCAGGCTTGCATAATGTGTTTCATGTGTTGAAAATATCACATTCAAAGTGTTGCATGTGGCGCAAGCATCACATTATAAGTGTCGTAAGTCTCACACCTAATCTATCATAAGTGTCATAAGTGTCACACCCAAACTATCGCAAGTGTCGCAAGTGTTGTAACATGCTTTGTAAGTGTTAGAACTCAATTGACACCATAAAAACACTTGCCACAACCCATAAAACATGTTATACAGAAAATCCCCATCATTTGGCAATCGAAACACACCTTTTCCTTAGAAACCTCAACCCTTTTTAGAGCATTTATGAAGGGTGACACCCCCCTGTACATGTTGGGGGAGTTCCATGGAACCCCCTCTACCATGTTAGGGGAGCACCACTGCTAGGATGGATCCTTGTCTCTCGTTATGGGGGAGTGCCATTCTTGTTGAGGGAAAAGGGGGATCTCTTTCACCTAATTCTATGGGACAAATCTCTCATATTGGGTTAGTTATGTTCGACCCTCATGCTTGGGATTCACCTTAGGATCTAATCCAAACCTCAAGGATCCATATCCTCAACCATATCTCTCATTTTCTCATGGTGGTGGTATTTCTCATTCCTATAAATTGGAGGAATTTCCATGGTGAAAGGGGAGGAAGAAATCAATAATAGCATCATTATTTGGATCTTACATCGTTCATGCAAGAGTTGGAGGAGGAGAGCTTGGAGGAGTTGTTGCAAATTCAAACTAAAATTATAAGTATCTAATTTGGGTTCTCTAATTAATATACTTGGCCTATTTCCTTCAAGTATGTGTAATTTTTCATCTACTTGTCTATTGTTTGTTCAATATTCTTAGATAGATCTATTTTTTTAATTATATAGAGTAGAATAAAGGTATATTTTTTTCTCTTCGCAAGATCTAATCTAAATTAAGGAGATTAGAAATCAATCTCAAGGATTGGAACATCGAGGAAAATCACCAGAATAAGGTATGCCACAACCTAGCTTTGATGTAATTTCTTGTTGCTCACTTTTCAAAGATTATTGAGTATGATTTTATTGATTTCTTGTCTTTTTTGGATCTTTGTTTGAGTGAGTTTCATTTAATTTTATTTATTTTCTGAGTATATTTGTTTGGATGATATTTTGCTTCCAGTTCTATGTCATTTAGTTATGAACTATTTCATTATTAGTGAAATAATGAATAATTAGAAGCACATCATTGGTTGCATCTAAAAATCAAACAAAGAGAATTTGCAGAACTGCATATGCATTGGTCTTGGAAATTGAAAGAATTTTCTTTTTGATAGTTTGGAAAATGTATGAATTCTTGTTTGGGAAAAAAATTGCATTAAGTTTTTTCATTATTTTGAGTGTTTTTTAGTGACGAAAAGAAAGATCTCTTCTCATTCCCATAGATAGAAGTTCATCGAAAAATAAAAATTACATCTCATTCTTTTTTCTTTATTTTTGGATTCGAGCCTCAAAACATTATTAGTTTCACTATTATTCACCCTTGAGTAACAAATAGCTGTGAAAATAAGCGCTAATTAAAATTCATCTAGAAAATTTTATTTTTAGACATTTACACCAACATTAGAGGATAGATCTTTGGAATAGTTTGTGAGGTTAAATATCCAAAGAACTAAAGACAAACATATAATCTTGTGATAGGGAGAGAATATCCATTTTTCGTATAAGCATAGTTGGGATCTCCCTCTCACACAGGGGTTAAACACGAGGTCATGTGTGGGAGAGAAACAAATATTACCCCTCCAAGGCTCAACCAATCATAGAGGTAAAATTGTATACTGGGGTTTCTTCCTAGGAACCAATTGTTTTCATTTGGTCTCAGATCTTTGTGAATCCAGAATCCATTTGGGATCCTCAGGAGTTTACCAATCCACTTGTCTATAACTCTCTTGAAGAATTTTGGAATTGATATCTTTACCTTACAATCAGAATTGATGTTGAATGTACTCTCCTAGTGGATGAATACAATTTGGTAACCTTAGTGGCCATAATATTTAGGTTCTATACACAATGTGAAGGCGAAGGGGAGTCTTTGTTGTACTTGGGTCAGACATTGTTCAAACTCACTCAGGGTTCTTGGAGGGTGACCTGCAGATAAAATATGAGGGAACTTGCACCAAGGTGTAAGTCCATTAAGGAGGTCACCAATGTAACTTATCCACCTGCTCAATCCCATCCCTTCTCACTTTGTTCGAGCAATGTTAGATTTCATCACCAACTAGTAAGTTCACTGTGACAAGTTATTGTTTTCCTTGTTGGTTTTCTATATTTTTAGTGAGTGTTGTTTTTTCCCCTTAGTTGTCCTTAAGATTGGTACTGTGGCTAAAAAAGGTCTTCGTCGATCACGTAGGATGAAAGGGTTTCCTCGGGAAGGCTATGAACCCTTACCTCCCAATTCACCTTAAGACACTTTTCGTGAAGTAGTTGAAAACTATTCGGACACTGGAAGTGTTTCTACTCCTTTGATTGAAAATCCTGAGGGAGAAATTGTAATAGTTCAAGAAGGTTCTATCATCCCTGTAAACTCACCATTGACCAACCCTATTGATCCACTTCTTATCTTAGTAGACTCTTCAGGAAATATCATAGTTGAGGATTATCCTAGATTATCATCAATGCCATTTGAAGAAGTTAATATGGAATCAGAACAACCCAATAAAAATGAAGAGTATACAACCCTTGTCCACTTTACTGAAATGGTAGATCCACATCAAACTCATGTTATTCCTATATGGATAACTCCATCAAGCCGTGATATTTATGAAAAAATCAATTTGAATCAACCAGTCTTTGTCCCTCCACATACATCTTTCACTACTAGTGCAGATGCAGGACCCTCGAGCCATTTTCCTGGCCACCCTACAAGACCAACATTTAATACTGCTACAAATTCAGATCAAATATCGAGTGATATAGGTATTTTCCTTCCTATTCATATACAAAGTACTATCATGGTTACACCAACAATTCCTATTCAAGATGAAACTTCATTCACACCATAGAATATTGCTGGGACACCTTCCCATATTAGAATGCAAAACCATGTCATAAAAAAAGCCCCGAATGGCGGACAAGTCCTTACTGGGGGAAACCCTCATTTAGTGGAAAAATCCTTACCATAGGAAAAAATTCTTTCAATGGACAAGTTCCTTTGAGAGGGAATCCCTCATTCAATGGACAAGTCCTTTTTGTTACTGAACCTATGGAAGGGGACCAAATTTCAAGTTCTTTTATCGGAAACCCACAAAAAATTTGGGGACCACCTCAAGGAGGATCTTTCCATCCAAACCCTCTAGGAGGATATTTACATCCTAATTATAATTTAGGACTGTACTCTGTACAACCATTCCTAGGTGTCCTGAATCCCACTTGGGGTCCTCAAGGTCAATCATATTTTCCTACATAGGGTCAAACTGGTTACTGTCCTCAAGGTCAAACTAGTTACCCTCCTCAGGGTCAAACTAGTTATCCTTCCAAAGTTCAAACTGGTTATCCTCCTCAAGGGCCACCTATTTACCTTCCTCAAGGTCAAAATGGCTATCCTCCTCAAGGTAAAGTGGTATTTCCTTCATCTTTTACAAAATTTCTCCAACAAATGATTCCTACTTTTGTTCTCCAAAATCCTCAACAACCATATATCAAAGGGCCTTCTAGATATAACTTCCCACAACAACCCGTTTACAGTCCTACTAGTGTTCCCATGCCTCACCAGTATCATCCTCAAAGTAATATATAGTTACCTTTTCTAGCTACTTTATATCTCTCGAACCTATCGATATTTACACATGATCCAATTTTGCACTCACCTTTCTAGCCAGTAATTCCCACTAGGTTACCATCAGATATTCCAAAATTTTATGGTAAGCCTGGAGAAGATATGAATAACCATGTCATGACATTTCATCTTTGGTGTTAATCAAACTCCTTTATGGATGAATCTATTCGTTTTCATCTTTTCCATCATACTCTTACGGGCTCTGCAATGAAATGGTATATTGAATTACAACGTAGATCTTTTCAAGATTTCAATTTTCTTGCAATGGATTTCCTCACCCATTTTCAACTGCCAATTAGATACAAAAAAATTTTGACCTCTCTTCATTATACCAACTCCGTACACATTTCTTATCATATTCTTGAATGTAGATGATGACGAAAACTATTCAAAGCCACCATCCCAGACCATTTGTTCGAAGAATGGTTCACAAAATCCATGTTACCACCTATTTCTCGTGATGTGGAAATGGGAGGCATATTTACAAAATAAGAAGTTATTTATCATGCTCAATATCTGGATTTGGTTTATTCCCAATCTGGTACCTTATACGAATTGATCCCAAATGCTTCTCGTACATCAACCGATCTATCCTAACCATGATATGTTTCTCATTCTGATGGCGTTATCAGTTCTATCAAAACTCAACCTACCTAATAGTCGATTGGAACTACAAATCATTCAGTATCTACCCCGACTACAGTGCATATTTATGTCCCATATAATTCCACCCCAACTAAAGTTTCTAAAGTAAATGTAGTTCAATTTACTTCACCACTAAAATATGGGGGGGGAAATAAGTGTAAAAATAAATCAAACAAAAAATCCAAAAACACAAACACAACCACCTGCTACTGAAAAGCAACAACAATGAAAAATAAAATTTCCCTGTCTCAGATTTGTTGAATATCATTACACAAGAAACTATCCTCACCAACAAGAAGTATAAAAAATATTTAAAGGAAATTCCCAACTCATTTTTTTGACACATTCTTCTCCACAGCAAGATTCACTGGTTGCACAAAATTATGCACCTCTGCAAGGAGGAAACCAAGGTCATTCTACTAAAGAGGATGCTTCCTGAAGTGCCCACATTTAAATGTTCAATTGTGTAGATTTTACCACTAGGATGTAAACATATGACACCCCTCTAGGGAAAATGGGTAAAGAGAATGTAACTAATGGAAAAGTGAAAATTGGAACCACTGCATATCGTCTCGTACTGCCACCCCACTTGCATAAAACTCATAATGTATTTCATGTATCTGTTTTACGTCATTATGTTGCTGATGAATC
>JASDQU010359925.1:6323-17012 GCA_032191745.1 Picea mariana | reverse complement strand
CTTCACTGCGACCCACACAGAAATCTGCCACTTTTTCCCAATCTTAACACAAAAATTTTCTTAGTTGTGATCAATATCAAAATAAGGGATGAATAAAATGAATATGGGACATGTGAGGGGGTTGTAATTAGCGGAAAATGAGATAATGAGAGGGGAAAAAAATGTTTAATGTTCATGAGATTAATCAAGCAATCCATAACATATTTTGCAGTAAGAAAAATACGCATCAACAAACAATCAGATGACTAAGTATTAATTCTTGTGTATTAACTAGTTCACTGTCTAATAATAAAATATCCAACACAGTGCCATCATTAAAGGTAATTATTTCACAAAATTTGTAAGAGGTTTTGTCCCCTTTGTTCACACATTCTGCATGTTATAATAGTCAACAACAACACTCATTCCCAATATGTAATCATTAACATCCACCACTTCCATACATCTCTCCAATCTATATTTAAAAGTCATATTTCCAAAATATTAATGAAGTCACTATTTCTGCAATAGAGCCAATCAAGGTCTGTAATGATATCCGTTCCCATATATATAGGTAGTAAAAATAATCAAGATAATCAAAACCTCACATGCCACGAATGAAATGATAATTGACTATACAACCAAACAACCACTATTTAGACATAGGCTATGCAGGAGTAAATTGACAAGGCAATGTAACCATGCCACTGTAAAACAAAACAACTCAATGTGACTTAAAAACCGAACCAAATAACCAACACGCATGTCATCAACGGTGGTCAATTTGCAATCAATAATGCACTTAAAACTTAGTGGATATCACTGAGCATGAAAACAAGTCACCCATACTACACACGGTGTGCAACTAAGAAAACTTCATGGTGCAACAATTCCACTAATCACACAACAACATACGACCATGATATAACTCAATAAATCGTGTCGAGCTATTGATTTATCCAATCGTGATTGACCAAGCTGTGGGCACTCAAATTTATTCAACCAACAACAGAAGATGCCATAGATATACCCAATCCAATAATTTACTTTACAAAACACTCTATACAGAACGCGACCTACGTGAGCAACCCCAATATTTGTAACCAACGCCAGCCATCAACCGAAACATCAAAAGTGTGAATATTAGTGACTGTATATCAACTAACAAATTCCATTGTGGTAGAGAAACAACCAACTGAATAAGCCATGGTATCCATGCATAACCAGACATCCAATCGACACAGGGTAGAGGCCCTTCCATTAAAATTGTTGACTTACTTAGAATAAGGCAGGTGACTGTGACCTTAAAAAGCAAATAGAAATGTAAGGTTTATGCTAATATCACAGAGGCAGTGATGGGAAGCCATACCAACATGATGGCTATATGACCCACGGGGAGGTTCGTATTCAAGGTAATAGACCACAATAACTGGAAACAACTTGACAGGATCGACAATTTCCCTATGCAACCCCAGCCTGGAGGGTTAAGGGTTTTTATAGTAGCCTTCATAGGAGGAACGAAACTAACTTTAGTGAGACTTCGAGGACGAAGGTGTACGCACAAGGGGTTGTGGTGCTTGTGGACGAGAGGCATTCCCTTGACAAAGACGAAACAAGAAAATAAGGCTCTTAATTAGACCCAATAGCCTTGAAGACAATCATCCAGCCAAAAATCCTTCAACCAATACACAGTGGTAATAAAGAACTATCACCCAAGAAGACTATCATGCAGTGGTAAATTTTCCTTTATCAGATGCATGGTGGGCTTTAGTCTTCAATCTCTTGCTGGCATGGGAGGATTGCACTGGTGAGTGGTTAGGGGCAGCTTGGGCAATGGGGTTCAAAGGTGGGGGAGCAAGCAAGGTTAAGTTTGTCCAGCCACGATGTTGGGAGACTGTCGGGTGAAAAATCTCCTCCCACCCATCGTTTTTCGAGACTTCAGGTTGTAAAGAGACATGAGGATGCACAGGTATACCGGGGGCTTGAGGGTCTTGGAAGGGAGGCCTTTCAGGCCTCGGTTGGACTATTCCCTATCCAATCCAATTAAAGTACCCAGCATGGAACAATTGGCCAAGCTCTTCAAAATCAACATCAAAATGTATTGAGAACCTAAGCCTCATTGGGACTCGGTTCTAGTTACGTCTACCTCTGTTTCCTCAGCCATGGCTTCCCTGACTAAAAAAACTCATCCTGCATATGTTAACAATTAGAAAATAATCTTTTAAATAACCATGCATGACAACCCCTTAAAAATATAAAATAGATTTTGCCTCAGAATGTATCAAGCTCATGCAATCCAATCCATACAAATTGTTCTAAAGTTAATCAGTGAGCAGGGGGGTGGAAAAAATGTTCACGGATACATGAGGGGTTTGTAATTAGCGAAAAAATGATATAATGAAAAGGGAAAGATATGGTCACTTCTCAATGATAACAACAATCAACTGTAAGCAAACCAATAAACTTCATTGTGACACACACATAAATCTGCCACTTTTTCCCAATCTTAACACAGAAGTTCTCTTAGTTGTGATAAATATCAAAACAGGGGGTGAATAAAATGAATATGGGATATGTGAGGGTGTTGTAATTACCGGAAAATGAGATAATCAGAGGGAAAAAAAATAGTTACTGTTCATGAGATTAATCAAGCAATCCATAACATATTTTGCAGTAAGAAAAATATGCATCAACCAACAATCAAATGACTGAGTAATAATTCCTATGTATTTAACTAGTTCATTGTCCAATAATAAAATACCCAACACAGTGCCATCATTAAAGGTAACTATTTCAAACAATTTGTAAGAGATTTTGTCCCCTTTGTTCGCACATTATGCATGTTATAACAATCAACAACATCACTCATTCCCAATCTGTAATCATTAACATCCACCACAGTCATACATCTCTCCAATCTATATTTAAAATTCATATTTCCAAAATAATAATGAAGTCACTATTTCTGCAATAGAGCCAATCAAAGTCTGTAATGATATATGTTCCCATATATATAGGTAGTAAAAATAATCAACATAATCAAAACCTCACATGCCACGACTGAAATGATAATTGACTATACAACCAAACAACCACTATTTAGACACAGGCTATGCATGAGTAAATTTCCAAGGCAATGTAACCATGCCACTGTAAAACAAAACAACTCAATGTGACTTAAAAACTGAACCAAATAACCAACACACCTATCATCAACAATGGTCAATTTGCAATCAATAATGTGCTTAAAACTTAGTGGATATCACTGAGCATGAAAACAAGTCACCCATACTACGCATAGTGTGCAACTGAGAAAAATTCATGGTGCAACAATTCCACTAATCACACAGCAACATAGGACCACGATATAACTCAATAAACCATGCCAAGCTATTGATTTATCCAATCGTGATTGACCAAGCTGTGCACACTCAGGTTTATTCAACCAACAATAGAAGATGCAATAGATATACCCAGTCCAATAATTTACTTTGCAAAACATCCTATACAAAACACGACCTGTGTGAGCAACCCCAATATTCGTAACTAATGCTAGCCATCAACTGAAACATCAAAAGTGTGAATATTAGTGATTGTATATCAACTAAAAAATTCCACTGTGGTAGAGAAACAACCAACCGAACAAGGCATGGTAGCTATTCATAACCAAGCATCCAATCCACACAGGATAGAGACCCTTCCATTAAAATCGATGAGTTACTTAGCATAAGGCGGGTGACTGTGACTTTAAAAAGAAAATAGCAATGTAAGGTTTATGCTAATATCACAGAGGCAGTGACGGGAAGCCATACCAACATGATGGCTATACGACCCATGGGTGAGCCCGTATTCAAGGTAATAGACCACAATAACTGGAAACAACTTAACAGGCTCGACATTTTCCCTATGCAACCCCAACCTGGAGGGTTAAGGGTTTGCACAGTAGCCTTCACATGAGGAACAAAACTAACTTCAGTGAGACTTCGAGGAAAAAGGTGTACGCACAAGGGGATGTGGTTCTTGTGGACAGGAGACAGTCCCTTGACAAGGTCGAAACAAGAAAACATGGATCTTAATTAAACCCAATAACAGTGAAGAAAATCATCCATCCAAAAACTCTTCAACCAACATGTAGTGGTAATAAAGAACTATCACCCAGGAAGACTAACAATCCAACTAATTTAACTGATATAAGCCGAACCATCTATTTTCCATTCAAATCCAAAATTCCACACAGTTGCATCACTCAGGACAAACACAAACCCACACAACTGAGCCAAAATCATTTCATAACCAGAGTGAAGTCAAGAATGGACAAAAGAGACATACCTGTTAATCAAAATCCTTAATATGAGGGGTGGTTGAGCAGTTTCACCCTGCTAAAAATCCATAGCATGAACACAACAACAAGATAAAACAATAGTCTGACTAGGGTGGCGGCCAACGAGAACGGTAAAGGTGACGTGCAGTAAATGCATGTCACCTCCACCCTCATCTCATTTACTCCACAGTACATGCAAGTGAGCCTTCCATTAACACCATTAATCAACCAATGCATTGATAGTATCAACACATTTAAACCATAGCATAATCCAAGTCCACATAATAATTCAACCATTTTCAATCACCTTGCCAAATGCGCCACCCATGCTTGCATTTCCGATATAACTCAAATAAATCGCTTGACCACTACACAATCTAAATGATCATGTATAGAATCATCACCAAATAGCATGATCAACATCAACCCGAAACATAGCATAATCACCATAAAAAACGCAAGCCATCACTTCCATGAGCCACCAACGTTATAACATATGTATATCAGCTACCAATTCCATTAAGCAATGTATAACCAATGCATTATCACCTTGCCAAATGCGCCACCAAAATTTCCACCATGTGCATATAAAAATGTAACTTAACAATATTTCATATGCATTTCTTTGTTAGCTAGGACTTATCCACTATCAACAAGTATTTTCATGCATATATTATCGCAGATCTAGGTCTCTTTTGCATTAGATATAGAATTTTTCTTTTCCTCAAAATGCCTTTCTGCAATTTTCACTAACATTTTAGTTGTATAGGTGCGAGAAGAACAAATACCATAAATGAATAGCAGGTTGTAGTATCATGAAGGAACAACATCTCAAAGCTTAACTGCTATCAATGACAACCATATTCTCATCAACCATGTAAAACTTTGTAGCACATCATCATAACATTGAAAATGAATAGACCTGATCTTCAAAAGTTCAAGGGGTCCAACCTACTAACATTATTTAGTCTTATATAATAATAGGCTTAGCAACACTTTGTAGGCGAAATTACGCTGACGTTTTCAATCGTTAACAAACTGGCGACTCCAGAGGGAAATTGTTTTTTAACATATTAGAACTCATAACTCATGGTAATCTCAAGAAGACGTGATTCGAATGATTATGCAACAGGGGGAAGTGAGCGGATTTAATGGAAAGATGATCGGGAATTTGGTAATAACTCATGAAAAGTGTTAAGTATGAGGGGTTTTACAACTGTATGCATAATAATTTAACTGAAATAAGCTCTTAACTTGAAAGAGGAAACTTATAGATTTTCTCTTAAGATATTGATGGATGGAGAAATGGAAAGCATAAGCGAGAAACAACCAACTCCTCGTAAGATAGTAGCAGAAATATGTAACAATTTCATGGGCCCTTCAGCAAAGAGATCATAGAAGTTGTGCAAGCTTGATTGTTATTGACTAAAAATGCTTTGCAGGGGTGTTAATGTTGTAGAATTGATCCAACAATATAACCTGACCAAATACTAAAAGATGATAGAGACAAAAATTGCAACAGAAGTAATAATGCAGAAATAAAACAACAGTAGTAAAAGACAGAAATAAAACGCAGCAAGAAAAAATTCAACTCAGAAAGAAGAAACCAAAGTGTTGTAAAGCAGAAAAAGAAGCACAAAAATTGAAAACAAAGCTAAGCTACTAGTATTCAAAAGATCCAATCAGCAAAGAAAAAAATTTCACGTTGGTCCATCGCAATACTTCAAGCGAGGACTGTTAGTGCTGTGAGAAAACCATTGTCCCTGTAATTCCTTTAAAATTTCCGAGTTAGTGTCAAAGACAAAAGTAATCTGGAAATGACCCAACACTTGACACTCTGACGTAACTATCAGCCTTTTGATGCATATGATTAAATCATCAAGATAAACATGGAGACTGGCCAATTCATTGAAAGTTGTGTGTATAGGTCTTTTTAAGGCGATACTTGTATCAAATAAGCATGAGGGTAGGCAATTGTAAGACATAGTATCACAATTAGTAATGAAAGTGGTTTTGTGATAAATTGCCCCTTCTACCTTGATTTTATTGTAAACAAAGAAACTGCCAAGTAAGGGCTTCAAGTATAACTCTACGATCTGTTTCTGAAACATTTCCATATGGAGAGAAGGGAAAGGATTTCTTATAATTGCTTTTCTGAAAGTTTGAAGACTAATGTAGGTTCTAAAATTATCAGGAGTCTTTGAAGCAGGTTCCCAATTGGAAACCCCTTCAGGGTGGACAAAAGAAAACATTTCAGTTCTTAAGGAATTCCTCAACTCCCTTCAAAAGGTTGCTTCAAGTGCAGATTTCACAAGTCTTTGTTTTTACCTGGTTGTTTTCATAATCTGTTGAACAAGACCTGGATCAAAACCACACAGACCCTCATTAAACCAAGCAAAAACCTTTCGAAATCCACTAAGTAATTCAACATATTTCATTTCTTCTTTATCAGAACCCTCGATATTTATTTTAACATTCGATGAAGATCCACGTGTCCTAATGTTCATGGAGATGGCTTCAACCACCTTCAGTTGTGACTCCTCTTCCTTTTATTTATTGCCTCCAACACTCACTGAAAATGAACTCTCAAGAGGAATCAAGCCCTCAGGAATCTTATTATTTTTCATAGATATAATTTCCTTGGGCTTAAAAGGTTCATATTGGATGATCGCGCAAATGCTCTCATCATTAGGGAGGGCCTCCCAAGATCCTACATGGCCAGGAATATATGGATGGTATAGCAGTTGAAAAGCACAATCCGACCTGTGAGGCGAAAGTTGTTGATTAGGAAAGGTTGCAAAGACAGCTAACCGATTAGCCATGGAATTCAATTCCTTCTTCACATGAGTGATGTTGAAAGATAGAAGGTTTGAGACAAGTGCCCAAATAGTTTGGGAGTATTCTTCTGTCAGCTCATTTCCAGGAGAGCATATTTTGTGTATCACGTTCACAACAAGCTCAAAACTTCCAAAAACCAAAAGGTGACCACAACCAAGATTAAGGGCATTCTCAATGCCTAATAATAAATCTTTGAAATCAACAACATTATTCGAACAAATAAACTCTAACCTATAGGACAAATTATGAATTTTCCCTACAGGAGAAACCAAGGTAATGCTAGACCCTTTTCCTTCACTAGAGAATGAACCATCAAAACACATATGCCATAAATTCTTATCTAAATTAGTTCTTTCCAAAGGAATATTATCCTCTTCAACAAAGATGGAATATACTCCTTGGTCTTCTTTGATATAGTTTACATTGGATTGCGGAACATTCTCTATGTAGGGTGAAATCCTTCCCTCTCTAAGAACTATGATATTCTTACCATTTTGAGGAACGGATAAATGTGTCCCTTCAAGAAAGAGGTATCCACCCGTTAGGGATTGCCAATCTCTTCCCAAGATAATTGAATAATTGCTCACAGGCATATCAATCACCTTAATGTTGAGGGTTGTCTTTATCTTAGGATGAGCGCATAAATCAAAAGTTACATCCTTAATATCGCCTATGGTCGTTTGTTGCATACTATTATAGGAAAGCATGCTTCTGGAATTTTCGTTTGTACAAGATAAGCCTAGCTCTTCCATAATAATCTTCGACATGACACTTGGGCCTCAACCACCATCAATGAGGCAACAGTGGGCGATTTTATCCATGATCTTCACAGAAATATAAAAAGGGGGATTTTTTATAGGGTATCTGAAGTTATGTACACCTACTTTATTTACAGAAGAATCCTCTTCGCTTACCTCTTCGGAAAGATTGGCTACAATGGAAGCTTTTCCTTCCATGAATTGTTTCAGATGCATCTATTGTTCAGGGGCAACAACCATGTCTAGGAGGGTTGCATCTGCCTTGATGTTGGCCAATTGATTCAAGATTTATTTTTTTGAAGAGGGGGAAAGAGGAGTGATCCCTTGACTCTCAGGAACTTTGGGAACTTGGGGCGTAGCAGCGGTTGAAGATGAACTCGAGTTAGAAGAACTGTGAGGAGGGTCAAATTTTCCTTTTGGGGCATCGAATTTGTTCCTAGTATTGATGACCATGACATCTTATGGCTCGGCAAAATCTAGGACAACAATAGTAGCTTCTGGTCTTTACTAAAGATCTTGTCTCTGGCACTCTTCCTTATCTCACATGTGGTTTCTTCATGGTGTTCCTCGCAAAATTTACACCAACTCCTAGGCAGGATAACTTTGGGCTGAAAATTATTTTCAACCAGACTTCTAAAAGGAGGGGAAAAAGAGGATGAAGCTCCAGGGGTGAGAGGGTTGACAATACCTTTCCGCTCAAAAGTTATCATACGATTTTTCATATCTTGTACCAATTGTAAGAGAGCAGACATATCCGTCTGTCTAACTAATTCTCCCTGGGGTAGACCAGTTCATTCAAGTTGTTCCTCATACTATGAACAAGTGTGCAGGGTGGAACCGAGATTGTCAATAGATTTTTCCTCAAGCCTCTGATGGTAAAGAGAAGTCAATGCATTATAGTAATGCATGAAAGTGGCTTGGTTCTGAGGGAAAATGAGATAGGGAATTTGATTATACAACTTGGTGAAACACAAGTTGAAGGACCTGATGGTCTTACCATCTTTGTAAGTGACGTTGTTGTACTCCCTTAAATTCTCGGCAGGGATTTTGGATTGCCCATAAGTGGATTAGAACCAATAAATCAACTCCTCCCAAGTAGACAAGATCTTAGGAGGAAGGTCAAAGAAATCGGTCGCAGCCTTTCCTTCCAAGGAATTGAAAAACAAGCACATGCAAGTGTCATTGTCGTTAGCCTTTATATTATGACAAGCATTCAAAAATTCCACTAGGTGTTCATTAGTACTGACAATGTTATTTCCTGAAAAACTTAGGAAAATTCTCTTTAAACTTTGGAACCAGACGAGTAGAAAGTGTTAGGTTAAGAGGAGAGGACACATGCCATGGTGTGGTCGTGGCATATTCTTCGAATTGAAAAAGGCCATACTTTTTAATGAATTTGGTGGGGTTTGTAGTAGACTGGACATGGATATGGTGGTTGTACAATCTACCAATCACTGATGATGATTAAGATTGGGAATATGGAGCACTTTCAGTACCACCAGAGCCACCACTAGATGCCATCTTGCAGATAATAGATGAGGAAAAGAAAGACAAACTTGACGAATCGGATAAAGTTCTCCTTGGAGCACTTTGTTGGGTAGATAACACAATGTTTCTTCTTCCTATTTCAGCAATAGGATTGATTTCAGGTGACAAGTTTCTTCTTCTTTTAGAAGCACGAGAATCTAAGGACATGAAAGAAGGCCAAAACTGAAGAAAAAAGGTTACTGCTGATTTCTAGGCTGCCTATGTCTAGCTTCCAATTGTTCTTGAACACTAATATCTCTTTCAATTGCTGCCCAAGAATGGTTAAGCTCGGCATGGGTCCTAGCATTGTCTAAAATAGTGTGAAACAAGTTCAAAGAAATGCTGGTCTAGTCTTGGAGACCGGACTCAAGATTGGGTTGTCTTGCAACAGGAATAGTCATGAATAGAAAAATAGTCAAAGAATCAAAAACAGAAAAAGAAAGATGTATCGATGAAAATAGAGTATAAAATTTAACTAGAGAGATATCGAAGATCTCCCCAGTATGGTCGCCAAATAAATGTTGAGGACAAGATATGAATAGATCTTACTCAAGAATTTTTAGACCTTACTTGGCTAAAGTAAAGTAGACGGGAACATCACCCTTTGTTTATAGCCAACAAAAATATATATCCTAACTCACAAGTATTAATTACAAGTGCTTAGGCTAGTATTTTATCAACAAAAGCTTGCTAGAAATTCACTTTTTATGTATTTTTCTGAACATATCAACTGTTGA
Organism: Picea mariana; assembly: GCA_032191745.1. Lineage (NCBI taxonomy): Eukaryota > Viridiplantae > Streptophyta > Pinopsida > Pinales > Pinaceae > Picea > Picea mariana. The sequence continues at coordinate 6,852 of JASDQU010359925.1, read as the reverse complement.
AATAAATGTAAGGACAGAAGTAGATACACCAAGATGATATTCAAGATATATGAGACATAAAGCAATCCTTTATTTCATTCCAATTCACCAAAGAGTCATTGTCTTTACAAAACTTCACACAGAAATCTTGGACCAAAGTCAAACTTAGAAATCCTTGATGGAACATGCAAAAGGACCTCTAACAGAAAACCAAAACTAAACTCTAAAAGTGGATCATCCTGCCACAGATTTTTTCCCACTCGACTCTGCACAATAGCCTTTATCAGTCATAAAAATTAATTCATAAACAAACAAGTATACACAGACTATCAAAGATAGATCAACACCTCTGAAGAACAAGTGTCTGAATGATTTGATTTAGCCCTGAATATTGTTGTCTACAATAAGACCCTGCTATCACAAAAGAGAATCAGGTTGTGATGAATATATGAATGAATGAAAACTGAACTATCTCAACATAAACTCAAAGAGAAAACCTAGGCATGCTTTGTGCTTCTATCCACCTCTTGTTCCTCCCCTTAGTTCAGCT
>JASDQU010359921.1:7054-17569 GCA_032191745.1 Picea mariana | reverse complement strand
TTTGATTTTTATCATCTGATCTTCCATCTCTTTGAGTAGTTCAGGTCCAACTACTACTCTGTCAGTTGGATTATCCCATCTCACTAGAGTGTTGCACTTTCTTCCATAAAGTGCTTCGAATGGGCTCATCTTCAGAGATGTATGATACCCATTATTGTAGGCGAATTCTACCAAATGCAGGTAGTCTTCCCACCTTGATGGTTTATCCATCACATACATTCTCAACATGTCTTCTATTACTCTGTTTACTCTCTTTGTCTGTCCATCAGACTTGGGATGATATGCTGTGCTAAAGATCAGATTCATTCTGAATCCTTTGAACAGTCCTTTCCTAAAATTCGAAGTGAATTTCGGGTCCCTATCAGACACAATTGTCTTAGGAATTCCATGCAAGCGTGCAACTTCTTTTAAAAAGATATCAACAACCTCTGCTGCTCTGTGGGTGGTTTTTAGTGGAATAAAATGGGCAGCTTTAGTAAGCTTGTCCAGCACCACCATGATTGAATCATGTTGCCTGCTTGTTTTGGGCAATCTTGTGATAAAATACATTGTTACCACGTCCCATTTCCATTCAGGAATAGGTAAAGGCTACAGCAACCCTGTTGGGTGCCTATGCTATGCCTTAACCTTCTAGCACTCCATACATCTGGCGATGTATTCAACAATTTCTTTCTTCAAACCTGGCCAAAAATAATGGCCCTTGACTGCTGCCATAGTCTTCTGATATCCAGGGTGTCCAACATAAGCCACGTTATGCATCTCCTTTAGAATTGCTAGCTTCAATTCTCGGACATTAGGTACATACACTCTGTTTTTATACAGAAGTAAACTATCAATTCCCAAGGTGTAACTTTCCTTGGTTTGTGGTTTCTCATGCTGCTGTAGCTTTGCTACAAGTCTTTTGTACTACAAATTAGCATTTGCAGCTTCAAGAATTCTGTCTTTAATCTCAGTTATGCACATGCTAATGGTTGTAGCATGTAATTCAAGAACTTTTCTGCTGAGTGCATCAGCCACCTTATTTTCTTTCCCTTTGATATGCTTGATATCAAAGTCATATTCACACAGAAATTCTAGCCATCTAATTTTCCGAGCATTTAAGGTTGGCTGATCAAATAAATATTTCAGACCGTTGTGGTCTATTCTTAATTCGAATTTCTTTCCCATGAGGTAATGTCTCCATTTCCTCAAGGCATGGACAATTGCTGCCAGCTCTAAATCATGAGTGGTGTAGTTCTTCTCATGTTCCTTCAACTTCCGGGATTCATAGCAAAATACAAATCCTTCTTGGCTGATAACTCCTCCCAACCCCTCCTTACACGAATCTGTGCAAACTACGTAATCCTTGTTTGGATCTGCAATCTTTAGGATTGGAGCACTAGTTAGCAACGACTTCAATTGCTGGAAGCTACTCTCACATTCTTTAGTCCACTGGAACTTCTTTCCCTTCCTTTGCAAGGAAGTGATAGAATGAGCTATCCTTGAGAATCTGGCTATAAACCTCCTATAGTAGCCTGCCAGACCCATAAAATATCTAAATTCTGTCACATTCCTTGGCACTGGCCATTCTCGAATGGCTTGTACCTTTTCAGGATCCACATCGATCCCTTCTTTAGATATTATATGCCCCAAGTAATGGATCTGCCTTTGGTAAAAGGAGCACTTGTTCAGTTTTGCGTACAGCTGGTGCTCTCTCCACACGTGTAGCACCATTCTCAAGTGTTATTCATGTTCTTCTTCTATCTTGGAATACACCAAGATATCATCCAAGAAGACTATGAAAAAATTGTCCAGATAATTTTTGAACACTCCATTCATTAAGCACATAAAGATAGCAAGCGCATTGGAAAATCCAAATGGCACCACTGTAAACTCATAATGACCATACCCTGTTCTAAAGGAGGTCTTGCTGATGTCCTCATCCCTTATTCTCACTTGGTGATATCTAGATCAGAGATCTATTTTCAAAAATATTTCAGCATCCTTCAACTGATCGAAAAGATCATCAATCCTCGGCAGAGGATACTTGTTCTTGACAGTGACCTTATTCAACTGTCAAAAGTCAATACACAGCCTCAACGTCCCATCTTTCTTCTTCAAGAATAGGACTGGGGCTCCCCATGGTGACATGCTGGGATGAATGTAACCTTTCTTTAGTAGCTCTTCGAGTTGCAGTTGCAACTCTTTCAGCTCTGGTGTGCTCATTCTATAAGGAGCTTTCGAAACTGGGGCTACTACAAGCATCAGATTTATAGAAAAATCGATGTCCCTCTTCAGAGGTAGTCCAGGAACCTCCTAAAATATGTCCTTAAATTCTTTGAGCACTCTATGGTCTTCCTGATTCGAGATCACATCCTGGAATACTTCTTCCACCCAGGCTGCAAATAATTGACAGCCTTTCCAGTAACATTTCTTCAGCTGCATGGCTAAGATTTCTCTAATAGCCACGGCTCTTGGAATTCCTTGGACTGTTACCCAATTTCCCTCTTCATCTAGACATGTGAATCTCTTGTTACGAAAATCCAGAAGGGAATGGTGTTGGTCCAACCAGTCCATCCCAATTAAGCAATCATATGAGCCTAAAGGCAGAATGTTCAATTCATCCTTAGAGCTCATTCCTTTCATGTCCACCGAACAGAACTTAACCAATTCAGTGACCTTCCTCTTGGTCCCTGTGGCTAACTACACTAACCAAGACTTCTCATGTCTACTCTTCGTTAGATGAAAACTTTCCACCACTCTAGGATCTACATAACTATGGCTAGATACTGAATCAATCAAAATAACAAGTGGTTGGTTGTTGATCATACCTTCCACCTCAATCATGTGCGATTGAAATTCCACTTGCTTATTGTCTAGGGCTGCGTAGATCCTCAACATTTTGCTGCCCATATCCTCCACTGTTTCAGCTTGCTGAACAGTATGGACAATTCTTGCTTTTTCTTTTCTGTGGGGGCAGTCTCTATACCTATTATTCCCTTTACAGCCCCAACACTCCATGGGTGGAGGCCTTGGCATCTGTTCGCTCCCTTAAACTTTCCTGGGCTCTTTAAAATATGACTGTCCCCAAGGACTGTTTCTGAAAAAGGAAGGCTTGCTTCCCTTCTACCTCTGTTCTTTCTTAAACCTCTTCTAGTCATCCCAAGCCTTCTGAAAGGTAGGCTTTTCTCTCTGCTATTCATATAAGAATTTCTCCCTTCTTATGGTTTCTTCCATGGTCTTAGGATCATCGTATTGAATCTTGTCACCAATGGAAGGTGGCAGTCCACTCAGATACCTCTGAATTTTAACAGCTTCGTCCTTGATGAATAGAACATACTTTAGTAGTTCCAGAAAATTTTTTCATACTCATCAATGGTCATACTGCCCAACTTGAGTTCGAAGAACTCCTTCATCTTTCTGTCATAGTATATTTTAGTTAGGTATTTCTTCTCGAAATACCTCTTAAATTCATTCCAAGTGACCTCTTTCTCTCTGATGTGTTGTACCTGTACAAATTGATCCCACCACATGGATGGTTTTCCTTTCAGTTGGTACATTGCAATTCTTCCTTTTGCATGGGCGGAATAATTATGTAGTTGGAAGTATTTCTTCATTCCAAGCAACCAGGTCTCGGCATATTCCTCCTTCTTATGTTCTCCATCAAATGTTGGAGGCTTAATCTTGTTCATCTCTCCTTTCAATTCCTCCCTTCCAGATTTCCGATGTTTTCTGGTAGGGGACGGGCTTGAACTACTATGTGTCTCCCTGTCCGAATGTTTTTGGGAGTGACATTGATGTCGGTTACCACTCCTCGATCTACTTCTTCTCCAGTGGGTTCTGTGACACACCGTCGTACTTGAGTCTCTTCCTTTCTCAAGTTTCTTCTCTATTCTTTCCAGACTCTTTAAAAATTTTAGTTTTAATGCACCCTGTCGGTCCCTGACTTTCATGAGCTGTCGGCTATCATCTCGACAAGCCTTGGCCTCTCTTTGCAATCCTTCAAGGATTTTCATTATGTTCTCTTCCTTATCTTTTTCTTTTCCATGCCCATTGGATTTCGATTCTTCGACTCCCAGGTTAACATCCTTTCCTTCCCGTTCATCTTCTATTTCAGGGGTAAACTGCACTTTTCCCCACTCCATACTTGACGTTGATTAACTGGGGTTATGGCCTTCGTTGAACTCTCCACACGCACTCTATGCAATTAAATTTGAAATTTGTCAGGCCATTAAACCTTCACGAACAATCCACAATATTCATAAACCAGTTCGGACAAAATAAAAGACATTTCGTTTTTAAACAAGTTTCTTGAACTGGAAGTATTATGTATCTCTCCCATTTCTTTGCGTTTGAGGCAATTTCCAAACAATTCTGGCACCCGTCAGTCTTCTGCAATCTAATACGCAGACGACTCAAATTTTTTGAGCCTTCGTCTCTTGAAAATTTTTCATATTTCATAACCGTCGATGTTTAATAAAGTGTTTCAATTTCATGAATTGTCTGAGCTCAGTTCAGCTCTATGTTTTTTTTTCTCAGGTGTCCAAAACTTCAATTTCTGATATTTTGGGACTTCAAGTTTCGGGGTTTCAGAGTTTCGAGCTTCCTAATGTTGAGAGTTTCTCATCTCTCCACTCCTCTATCCCCGATAATCTCTTTTCATGAGCTAGCCCTCCTACTAGGTTCTTGGCCCATATGACCAGAATCCATAAGACCGCAGCCTTTCCTTCCTGTCGGGATTTCAAGCTTCAAAAACCCAATGCATCCCCTTTGTGAACTAGCCTCCTTGCTAGGCCCTAGTCCACGTGACCACTACCATATGACCTCAGTCAAATCTCTGCATCGGAGTTTCAGGGTTTTCGATGTCAAAATACAATCATCCCCAAGACTCGCAATTCTCCGATTCCCGACGTACCTTATCTTCAGCTAGCCCTCTTGGCTATAGCTTCTGGACAATGTGACCATCACCCTATGACCACAACCTTACCCCTCAGGGTTTCAAGGTTTCCGATGCCGAAATGCATACGCCTACAGAATTCCTGACTCCTCGAATTTCGACTCTCTGTCGTGTTGACAGTTGGTCTCCACTATGGCACTGTCCTCAGCTCTGAGGTGCTGACAGTTGTCCCCCACTCATCGGGGTTTCATGTTTCATGATTCCAAAGTGCATAAACCCCATGTCCACGGGATTCTCGATATCCCGATGGACCAAATGCCGATGGATGGCTTCATTATCGAGACTTTTCCCAATGGAGTCGATGGTTGCCACGCGTCCCCTATCTGACGGATGGTCTCGATTTCTCTGGGTTTTCATGACTTGCGATGTCCCGAGTTTCTTGTTATCAGGAACTTAGATACACCGATTTCCTGATGCACTAATGTGCTAACGGGTGCTCGATCTCCACCATGTGTCTCTCTCCAATGGACGAATCTAGATCTCATCAGATCTTTCGCCCCTACTCTCAGAGGTTTAACCTTCGAACATCTCCCAACAGATCCTACGGTTGACGGGTTTTCTAGCCAAGATCTGACAGTTCAGACGGTTCCTAACGAACTTAGAATTTTGCATATTTCAATTTCCACACCCCTCTTCCATTCCCAAAGGAATTTTGATCCTTACGCACATTTTTCCAGATCCGATGGTCACAAGGGCTCACCTTCCCTCCTGAACGGATCCTAAGGTTCTAACACCATTGGTTTAGAGACCTGTCTCCCCGTGATCATAGAGAACACCAACCTATGGTTTCATAGCACCACTATACCTCCTGAGTTCTTAATAAAAAACTCGTCAAGTGTTTCCTTGATGCTTTGGAGCAAACCTGGGTCCAAAATTGGTCCTCCCGACTCAATTTCCCCTAGCATTCTCAGTCCAAAGACCACTCCACTAGCCCATTTAGGCTCAGTGTCAAAACCTTGGCTCTGATACCAATTTGTAGTGTACCTTTTTTCTTACTAAGACTTTTAATGCACTATGTAACCATCTGTACACACTTTTCACATAACACATATAGTCTAGTATATACTCCACATCCATTTAAACAAGTAAACACATTCTACACAAAGTATTCATATGAATTATTGCCATAATTAACAATCATTTGCACTTCATACTAATTCATTTACACAGCGGAAAACATGATAATATATACAGCACAGCCATGCCAAAATGTGATAAGAACATAGTTAGACACTTATCTTGTGACAGTGGAGAAATCCACCACCCAAATGTAGGCCTTCCATGAACCTCCTAGCCGTAGAATGCACTGCTCCTCAACTCAACAGTGGGTCACCCCCGAGCTGGGACTGAGCTCCACCCCAAGGCAAGGAATCCAGACTAAGGCTGAGATTACAGGGAATTCAGTCACACATAACCACCAGGAAGAATGCTCTCCCAGGAATCTCCCATGCTCACTACCCACAGACCCTCATTCCCCACATGCTTGTTCCACCCCAGGAGAGTGCACCTTCTCTGTCACCTAGACATTCCTTTGGCTGTCAGTCTCCCTTACCTTGGGTTGTAGGAATAGACCAGACCTGAAGTCTCTGGGTTCTATGGCAGCTACATAGTTCCTTCCAAGAGCTCTCTCCTTCCTCTGTGCACTCTCTCACCTGGAGGGAGTCGCTCACATGCCAACAAGCCTCATGCAGTCTAGAACTGTGCACCACAATGAACACAGGGAAAATGGACCCAGGCTTTCCAGGAACCAGTTCAGCAGACACAGGATGTTCTCTCGGTGAAGATTTCAGAATAGGGCTCCATACACGAGCTCGCTCAGCTTTTCTTGGGAAAACAAACAATCTTCCCTGAAATTGACATCGATGTTTCGTTCAGGGAATGCACACACTAGTTTTCTCTCACAAACAGACTCCACAGTTCTAAACAAGGGTAAACCCTCATTCTTCATCACCCAACACAGGCTTCCTCTCTGTAACAGACATACACAAGGTCTCCTACAGACTGGCTCCTACCACTCCTACTCAGGGCCGTCGGGTCGAATGGAATGCGAGCGAGAGAGCCCTCACTGTTGTTCCTTTCCCATTTTTTTTCATGCTTCAGGGTGGACATTTGTCACCCTAGGAACTGCATGCGTTCCATCTGCATGCCTCCATGTACGCGCCTTTCCTTTTTGCTGGGAACTTAGGATAAAATAATATGCACATGGATTTTTAGGAAATAATATTAAAATATTATTCCAAGCCTAAGCCCCTAGGCTCAACACTCAGCCCCTTTCCCACCTTCCAGCACTTAGTTCCTTGCCCACTCTGTGGACGCTCAGTCCCCCTTCACTCATTCATCGTGGTCAGTCTGCACCTGGCGGTGTTTATATTTTATTGATTGTTCTGCATACATACAATTACAACAACAAGCTCCTGGCCTTCAAACACTTAGGCTTCCTGGCCTAACAACCATATAAGCCTTCTAGCTTATACAAAACTTGGCTCACCAGCCTATAGAACACATTTACAATTCATTTCATATATCATGATCTGTAATGGGGCTCGGCCTTGGGGACACTACATCAGGGAAGGAGCATCTAGTGAAGTGTGCGTAGATCTCTTTTTCTATGCAGACTAATATCTCATGGATCTGTGCATATAGAATATTGACAGGAGGCAATAAAAGAAAAGAAAATTTGGTGGGCGTAGACGCAAGCTGAAGGTGAACCATGTATATCTTGTGTCGCTATGCTTTGTGAGATGTGTTTATGTGTTTACTTGCTTACTTATTTGGTATAGATGAATGATAGGTAGATATTTTGATGCTTTGTGCTTAATAATATGAATTAATTCTAGATCTAATCTATGAGAATGTGCTTAGTACTTGAATATACTAGATCTGGGTGAATACTCCATTGATCTCTTGTTAGGATTTATCTGCGCTATGAATTAAAGTTGAATACTAATGATCTGTAACTGCTAAGTGCCCTGTTAAAGTATTATAATCACATATATGTGTCCTAGCTAAGGTTGCAAACACTAGAGTCCTATAACCACCCATGCCTCTACCTTGGGTGAGACTTCATCTTCTTTGCAGGTGTTGTCGAAAGGGCCAACAGTTAGGGTTTTTTTGTGTGTTGTTGAAGCATTGAACCCTGGGTTTGCCCCTGTGCCAACAAATAGTTCTATTGTCGGGACCTGAAACTGTGATTGTTGGGAACTGAAGAAAAGAGAAATCTCCATGTGTAGATCTGTTTCCCAAGTGCACAGTATTCTTTTTGACTTGTGAAGCTCGGTGCAAAGAATAGAAGTTATATATGAAGAAAAGAGGTAAGATATTAAAGCTTTGTGCTCTAATAAAGGTAAGAATAGTCAAAAGTTTTGATTGAAAAGGTAAGATAAGTGGCAATTTTTTATTCCAAAAGTATGGATCTAGGTATGTTTGATAAATTGTGTCCTAGCTTGAAAACCGGGGCACAACTAGAAGAAATAATATTTGATATGAGTAGATCTAATAAGAGTAGTGAAAGATATGTTATTCCTCTACATAGAAATAATGTTTGGACTAACAACTAGATGCAAGATCCTAGAAATAATTTTTTATAGGTTAGTCACTATGATCCTAGTGCGTAGTATAGGAAAGGTTGGGGATCGTTTAAGAGAAAGCAAGGACTCATTATTTGTTACAGTTGCAGAAGACCAGGACATCTTTCGAAGGAATTCCCTGGTAGAAGACCTAGTTGTCTTTATTGTAAAACTATAGATCATGATGTTTTGGATTTCCCTAGAATGATTGCTAAGATCGAAAGAATGATTATGAGACACGAAAAACCTAAGGAAGGTAAAGAAACTAAGACCACGAAAGAACCCCAGAAAGAATTAGATAATGTATTTCTACAAATGAAAGAAACCCTGAATGATCACAAAAATATCAACTTATCAGAGATATTCAAGGACAATATAGCGCATAGAAATAAGAATAGGAGACTTTGACATTGATTGTGTTCTGGATGAAGAAACACAAGCGAATATCATGACATAAAGAACTTGGGAAATTTTAGGAAAGCTTGCTATGATTCCTTCATTGGGAGGAATAGGATTATTTAGAGAAACATTGATAAACCTATGAGGAAGACTCACCTAGATATCTATGAGTTCTCATGGAACTTCGATAGAGGAATATTTCTAGGTTGTTAAATTTATTGAGCACAATGCCCCATTTTCTATTTTACTAGGAAAAACCTAGATTGAGAAGGATCAAGTCAGAAGAAAAGAAGAGGAAGTCTTAGAATAGAAGAATAAAGAATTAAAAGATTTCATGACAAGGAGGATAGTGCACTTGATTGAATAACAATAGAACAGATCGAAGTTGTTCAGAGCCAAAAACTTAGATGATGAAAGGACACAAGAAGACTCATAGAAGAATGGAGCACCTACCCCATACAGAGAAGAAGTATTGACATTGAATCCTATAAAAGAATATCAACAACGTGAAGTTACTACGCCAAAAGGAGATAAGAATCAGAATGGAAAGAGCAATATTGAGATGAAGATCACAGGGAAGGCTAGAAAGCTCAATAAGAAGATATCAAATATAGAAAATTTGTAGAAGGTTCCAGAGGGGACTTCACAGAAGGAAGGTTTGAAAAACTGGAACTTCTCCGAGATATCAGAATAGCACAACATGGAACTTCTCCATGGCCAAGTAATATAGCCGTTGAAAGCATTATGACTATTAGATCGATGCCCCGAAGGATCAGAACAATAGTTATGGCCAAACAGATTTCCATCATACCATTGGTACTATGCTGCAACAGACAGAACCGCATTGTTGAAGACCCCTTATCCATTGGAGAGATCAGTTACACCATTGTCTACTTATTGCATCGACTATTGCACTGAAAACACTTTTGCAAATTGTATCCTAGCCAACTCATTACTACCGCGCTATGTTTATTGATATTGACATCTATTCTATTTCTTTGAGCACTCATTCATCCACTTACATTATCCGATCTGATAATTCAGGTCGGATGAACTCAGTGCCATAGATAAATCCATTAAAGAAGTTCACATCGATCTAATGGCTGAAAAATTAATGTCTGTAGGGATTCAAGTTCATGGATGAGAGGAGTGCAAGCCTCCTCATCAAATTCTCGTGGATCCATACCATCCCAAGCTACAACTGAGAAAATAACCAAGTATCGAGATGACTTGTCAAATGCAAAGTTAATCCTGGCTATCCTACTCGACTACATCCCTTCTTTTGATGGCGTGGTGAGTCGTGACAATGTCTCGAGGGACTTTGATTACACCATGGTTACTGTGTATCTCTCGAAGGGGATGTGCAAGATACCAGATATATAAAATATGCAGAACAGAAACGAAATGCTAGAAATAATAGAATAACAGTATAATATCCCGCATAATCTTCACAATACACAGAAATGATATACGAAATAGCAACAGAAATAGCACTTGAACAGAAATAACACTTGATTCAGATAGCAATGTTCACAGGCCTCTTCGAGGGGGCAACCTCCAATCGAGCAGCGCTCTGTTACAATAATATCCAAGCTAGGGTTCTCATACCCTCGA
>JASDQU010359919.1:0-11819 GCA_032191745.1 Picea mariana | reverse complement strand
AGATCAACGGATCGTGGTGGATTCCGGACCCCGCTTGGTATTCTGTCTTTAATCAAAGGGGGGGGGTCCGGAATGAATCTTCCTTATGACGGGCCCCCTGTTACATGTGTCGTCGCCCTATTGGTTCATGAGTCCCATCCTCCACATGCTGTCTGACACACCGTCGTCCCTGGACGTCATCCTCCACTAAGTCCGCTTGTCCCACTTTCTCCCGTGTCGAAGTCCCATCCCATAACTGCTGTCAGTCCACGTTGTCAGTCCCATAACCCCCTTCATTCATGGACAGCCTCCTTTGGTGACTTTTACCCCCAACCACAAACCTCCACGTCAGTCGTCCGTATACTCTGGTCACCGTCACCTGCCATATCACCCCAAGTGGCCCGTTGTTCATTTATAACGAGATAACATACCCGTTGTCACGCTGATCATTTTCTCGCGTCTAACCGACTCAGTTTCGAATAAAACTGTCGTTTCCCTTTGTATTCGTTATTCATCCATCGCGCCAGAAACCTCCTATTCCTCCATTGCTCCCGCATCTTTTTCACCTACAGTCAGTCGACCCCACTAACGCATTGTTTGTTGTAGGTACAGTTGCCGAGATGGTGTCTAAGACAAAGCAAGCTGAAGAGGAAGAGAATCCGTTCGTTCCTCCTCCGGTCGACCTGGATAAAATCCCTCTGGTTGACAAAGACCGCTTGATAGCGGACACTATATGCAGCTTTGACTTCTTTGATCTGCAGTCATGGCTCCGGAAAGTCTTCCTGGACCAAAGTGACGAAATTGGGCTCTAGGAGTCCAATTTACCCCTCTATCTGTTCCCCCAAATTCACCATTTCCCAGAATTCACACTCAAGTGCCAAGCTCACTACGTCCTTGACCAGAGAGCCATTATTTCTTCATCTGGGGACGTCCTCTTCTTCATCACCCCAAAAGAGATCGACCCGATGATGTAGATTACCCGCCTGGAATCTGCATCCCCATTCAACCTGGAAATCCTCACTGAGCTTTACCAAAAGATGACTTTCTCGCAGAGAGCCCAGATAGTTGAGCTTTTCCTCCCCACGTCCGCTCCACTCCCGACCACTAATCCCCTGTACCCTTCTTCTTTATTTTCCACCAAAGGAAATCAAATTATTTCCTCCCTGTGTGCCCTGCTTGGGTACTACTCCGATCAATGGGTAGACGAACCCATCCTTGGTTTTCTATCCATCTTTTCAAATGATGAACAACCAACCACTCAATTCGATTACAGCACCTTCTTGGCCAATAAAATCCATGAGAAATTTGTGAATTTCACCACTGAGGGCATGTTCAGGTATTCATCCATTCTGGCCTACATGTTCGTGTATTTCCAAGCAGACAGGTTCAATTTCTCCATGCAAAAGATGGACGCCGACGGGAAGCCACAGCAGGTCACAGCGTGGACGTCTCTTCTAAAGCACAATTCTGTCGAATTCGACTTCACAACATTCATTGATCAATTTTACCACCCTGTGGTAAGTATGTTGAGTGGCATGCCTGAGCCATGAATAAATGACGAAGTCCGGAGAATTTTACACCTCTCGAACAGTGCGAAGATAGGAGACTGGTACTTGTATCAAAATCATTCAGAGATCCGAGTTTATGGGTGCGAGTTGGCACCTTACAAGCTTCTGAGATATATACTGGTAAGAGTTTTCGCACTGGAATATATTAGGCAAATTATGAATTCTGATGATATTCACTTTGTTTCCCTTAAAAAGAAGCAGCAGTTTCGGATTAAAGGGCAGATAGGCTCATTCATCTGCAATAACAGAGGCACGGGTGATGAAGCAGACAAACTGTTAAGGGAAATGAAATTTCTGAAAAGTTTCACCTGCCATTATGACCCTTGCGGGATCATTTCTGAGATGAGAGTCAGAAATAAGAATGCCCCATATGCACATGAGCCCAGGCCCGAAATCGAGAGATATGCTAATCAAACTTAATGGGAGCCTGATACGTTGGTGGACGTAGAACCTGTTGTCGGGGTGGAAAGGCAGGTACCCTCAACAAGCGCGCCACTCACTGCCACACCTCAGAATCCCAAGGAAAAGAGGCCCCAACAAGAATCATCTCCTCCTGTAACAGAGGTGTCGTCGGAGGAATTTCAAATTCACTCCAAAAATCCGAGGACAGCTCCGACGGCAGGCACGACAGTGGAGCAAGAGATCACAGCCACCGCGGTGACCACCCCAGGGGTCAAGTCCACCATTCCACCTTTCGGCTCGAGTCAGCACAAGGTGATTATAGCATCGTCTGTAAAATCCACAGACTCTCCCACAGATACTCCACCAAGTAAGACTGGGCCCAAACTGGGCATTTTTGAAAAATATGACTTGATCAAAAAGAAGAACCAGACTCTTACCAGCAGCGCTTATGCCCAATTTTAGAAGCAGTCAGCCACAGCTCAACACAGGCTCCTTTCGGCATTCGATACAGAGAAAGGTAGGATGCATATGGTCTACCTTCACGCACAAGTGCCGGATCCCAAAGTAATATCCAATTACAAAAGGGTCACCGTCGAGTTCCAGGCCAAGGACGTGCACCCAGCGGACTAGATGGATCTGCATAAGCAGACTGGAGAGATGGTTTTCCATACTTTAGCCCACGCTACAGCTTCTGCTTCAAAGTATCGGATAGCTTTGAGCAATGCCCAGACCCAACTAAAGATGGAGAAAATATCATCTTTCGCGAAGGACAACAAAATCAAAACATTGGAGGAGCTGGTCCTCAAGATTGGTTATGACCTGGCAAATGTCAAAGCAGCTGAAGAAATGATTAAGAAGAAAAACGCTGACATCACGTCCTTAAGGAAGCAGCTAAAGCTCCCTCCAACAGAGGACCCACAAACGAAGGAGATAGCCGAAAAAGAAGGGGAAAAAGATGAAATGATGAGATTACTCATGGAGCAGAATGCTCAGTTAAGGGAGATGGAGGTCGAGATGGAAAAACTATTAAAGGAGAAAGAGCAGACGAAGACAGTGGAGGGCATCCCCTTAAGTGCTATCCCCATTGCAGGATTGAGCACAGTGACAGTGACAGCAGTTCCATCCACCACGACAGTGCAGGTACCAGAAGGCACCATAGACCTGGCAAAGTCTATGGAGAGAATGAATTTGCAGGAGTCTGAAATCAGTAGACTCAAGAAAGAAGTGGAAAATCTCCAAGAGCTAAAGACTTCTTTCCAAACAAGTCTAGCCAAAGAGAAGCAGGTGACTGAGCAAATCAGGAAGGAGCTACAACAACTCGAAAAATAGACTGTGGCAGGTAAGATTCTAGTTGAGGCCAAAGAGGTGATATGGACTGATATTTCCAAGTCCATAAATGAAATATGGCCAATGTTTCAAATAATGTTTGAACAAAACGAGTTGCTCGAAAGGAGCAAACAAGCCGTGGAGAAAATCAGGACAGAGCTGGGAGACATGCCAGCTCAAGCTAATGAAATCATAAGGTTCCTAAATTCAAAGACCAGGGAGGAACTAGAAGAATTGAAGATCGAGGACAAGACAGAAACTATACTGGAGGTGAAAAGAGTTCTAACCAAAAGAGGCCTCATGCTTCAGCTTGAGGAGAAAATCCAAGTTATGGATCAAGGAGTGCAAAGGTTTTTCCACAAGATAGATGTTCTGCAAAGAAAAGGCCTGCCTGGTATGAAGGTCATCAATGATAAATTGATGACACTCCCTGATTATAAGAAGAATTTGACTGAAGCATCTAGTTCCAAGTTTGCAGGGGTACAAGGGAGTATCACGGGAAAAGCATTCATCGAGGCCCTGCAGCTGGATATTTATATCCAACATGAAATCAAACACATATTTGTCGTCAAGTCCACATTCGCTAAGTACACAGATATGGACGAAGTATACAGGAGATTGCTTAAAATCACAGTGCCATGTCATATCAGATGGGAGGAGCTGTGCCATTTGCTAGATTAGCAGATGAGCTGTCTCGATCCAATCACCTGTCCAGTCAGAAGAGGTTGCGAAGGCACCTCGCCAACGGTCTACCCAGAAGTTCAGCAAACAGTTGCATCGAGTCATCAAAACAGTTTTGATTAGTTAAGTTAGTTATGCTAAAAATAGGATGGACACGTCCTGATCAGTTATGACAGGAACGTTTGTATTTTGACTTATAAATACTTCATTTTTAAATGTATTGAGGGTTGTTGATTTGCACACCCAATTGCTATCAAGCTGTAACATTTTTGAAGAGATCCACCATTAATAAAGAAGAGGCATTTTACAGGATTCTTGCGCATGTTCACTGGTGATGTGATTTTCTTAGTCAAATGTTATCTTACTCTGTAATCATCTTGTTTTTCGTTAACTAATATTTACGAATAGCGTTATGTTGCAGGATTTATCTCTGATACCCTGTTTCCGATTCTAAAGATTTTAATGTTCATCTTCTAAATATCTTCAATTAAGAGATTCTTAAGTGCTTGTTAATTGGAGTTATTTTCCTTATCTTTTCTTCTGTCCATCACTTTAATTATTAAAGATCCAGTGAGTGTGTTATCTCGCCTTGTGAAAGATTTCTTCAGTGTTTTTGGTTGTATCTCAGATTTATTAAATACAGACCCCATAGCCCAATGGATGTGTAGTTTGTCTCAACCAACTTCAGAAACCCTTTACAACAAAACCGACATTTCCTATAGCTAGCCTAATATCTTAATTCAAAACAAAGCTAAATTATATAGAGAGATCCCTCTCTGAAGCTGGAAGGGCTAGATCCCAGCTTTAAAAGTGGTTGGTTAAGGTTACCTTTGTAGATTTCTTCTTTTTTCAACCTCTAGGAAATTTACCAAGTGCTAACACTCCCTTATCACTTACATCCATATCATATTTCTGCAAAAACATTCTGACCCCACCCGCTCCCTTTTCAGTTCACCCATCATCATGGCCCATACCCGTAACCAAGAACTAGAGTCTCGCTTCAACACCCTGCAATCTGGTTTAATTGATACCCAACAAGAAGTGCAACAACTCAGTGCTACTATTGCCTCCCGTGATGCCTCCATGAATGCATCCGTAAATGTAGTCGTGGAGTCCGCAATGGCGGAAGTCAAACACTAACTGACCACCCAGCTTAAATCTGTATTTTCTACACTCTGCACCAAACTCAAGCTCCCTACCGATGACTATTTTCCTGATGCACATAAAAAGACTGAAGGTGAAACTTCTTCCAATTCCTTTCAACCCCATCACTTTCAAAGGGACAT
The DNA here is from genome assembly GCA_032191745.1 of Picea mariana. Taxonomy (NCBI): domain Eukaryota; kingdom Viridiplantae; phylum Streptophyta; class Pinopsida; order Pinales; family Pinaceae; genus Picea; species Picea mariana. The sequence goes on along the minus strand of JASDQU010359919.1, from coordinate 6,577 downwards.
ACGCCTTCTGCGGGTGGATGTAACCAAATTTGATGGCTCGAACCCCACTGGTTGGGTCACACAAATGGAACATTATTTCTCTCTCTACAACATTACAGATGACTTGGCCAAACTCCGGTATGGTGTTCTCCATCTCGATAAAGAATGCTGGCAATGGTGGCAATGGAGAAAAACTTCCCATCAAGGGTATATTGCTTGGACCCAATTTGTTGCTGAGCTTTATGAACTCTTTGACACTGACACCAACCATTTGGGTCGTTTGACAAAATTGAAGCAATCAGGCACAGTCGAAGACTTCATAGCTGCATTTGAGCATCTGGATTTTCGAACAGAGGGCATGACTGATGCTTTCTTTCGAGAGTGTTTTATCAGTGGCCTCAAGGAGGAGATTCGGGCCCATGTCCTCATGGCTCAACCTACGATTTGGGTGGAGGCTACCAAAAAAGATAAAGAAGCACAACAAATTGTTTCCTCTCAAAACCGTAAGCCTTCCTTTATCCCGCGCCCTAAACCAGTAAACCCCACTACTCCCTTAGCCCCATTAAAAATCCAAAAATTGACCAGGGCTGAAATGGCTGAACGCCAACTCAAAGGCCTCTGTTATAATTATGATGACAAATATTTCCCAGGCCACAAATGTAAGGAACAAAATCTCTTTATGGCCATCTCTGAAGATATTCAGGAAGAAGATGTTGATAACCCCCCTATGCCCGATTCACCAGAAATTTCTGACATAAACCCTCCCTCTTACCCTCCCGAAGAGGAACCCATCATTTCCCTCAATGCTCTCACTGGATTCTCTGCCCCCCAAACTCTCAAGCTAATCGGTTACATCAATCACAGAAAGGTCATCATCTTGGTTGATAGTGGCAGCACCCATAATTTTATTCATCACCGCATCGCCTAATAAACCCATTGCTATATCCATGCTGTCAATAATTTCCAAATCATGATTGCCAATGGGGGCTCTATGAAATGTGGCAGGCGCTGTGAAAATGTGTGTCTTCAAATAGGTGACTACCACCTCAAATCCCATATGTTTTCTATTGACATGGGAGGTTGCGACATTGTGTTGGGTGTCGAATGGCTCAGAACCTTGGGTCCCATTCTCATGGACTTTCAGAACTTAACCATGCTATTTGACCAAGGAGGCCACAAACATAAATTTCAAGGCATCACTGCGGGTTCTCTTGAAATCATCAGTTCTCATCGCATGGAAAAATTGATCAAAAAAGGTCATTCGGGTGTCATAGCCCAACTCCACGCCATACAAGCCACAGAGATCCCACCCGAGCCCCAAGACCTCCAAGCCTTCCTATCTAAACATCAAATAGTCTTCTCCACTCCCCACAGACTCCTTCCTTCCCGCGGTGTCCATGATCATTCCATTCCCCTTGTTCCAGGAAGCCTTCCCCCCAACATACGTCCATATCGCCACCCCTTTGCATAGAAGAATGAAATTGAAAAAATGGTCCAGGAACTCCTTACTACCGGAGTCATCCGTCCTAGAACAAGCCCTTACTCCTCCCCGGTCGTCATGGTACTAAAGAAAGAAGGTTCTTGGCGAATGTGTCCTGACTTCCTTGCTCTCAATAAACTCACCATCAAAGACAAATTTCCCATTCCTGTCATTGATGACCTCCTGGATGAACTGAGTGGTGCCCAATTCTTCACCAAACTTGATCTTCGCTCGGGCTATCACCAAATACGTATGAAAGAGTCCGACATTCCCAAGACGGCCTTTCGCACTCATGATGTTAAGAACCTAAACCAGATCTACAATACTGAATACAAAAGCACCACAACAGATATAGAAGAACAATATAGAAAAACACAACTTTATTATATCAAAACCCTTGAGGTAGGGCAACACCATACAATGGATCCTATTATGGAAGGGATCCTCTCCTGTTCACTTGCCTCTTCGAGGGGGCATCCTCCTATTGAGCTACCGCTCCAAATACAATACATCTTTTCATGTCTCATTACATTGCTTGAACCCCTTTATATAGTGCTACCATCACCTAAGAACATTCTAGAGGAGGAATCTTCCAGAAGTAGAACCTTCTAANATATCTAACTACCATAGTGGGCCTTATTTAATAATATAGTGGACCTAGTCCACCTTACATTGAATGACCTCCACTATTATCACTATGGTCCCTCTGGGCCCCCCCACTACCTCTCTAGCTACCTTACACATGAGGGCCACTACGAGTTTTTGGTCATGCCCTTTGGTTTGTGTAATGACCCCTCCACCTTTCAGAGCCTCATGAACCATGTCTTCCGCCCTTTTCTCCGTCATTTTGTCTTAGTTTTCTTTGATGATATCCTCACATATAGCAAGACATGGACAGACCACCTTACTCATGTGGATCAAGTTCTCAGCCTACTCTCTCAGCACCAGCTTTTCCAATCCAAATGTGCTTTTGGTGCATTCGAAGTAGAATACTTGGGTCATCTAGTGGGCAAGGATGGCGTCAGGGTGGACCCGAAAAAGATTCAATCTATGCAAGATTGGACGCACCCTAAGACTCTTAAAATATTGCGTGGATTTTTGGGCCTCACAGGGTATTATCGCAAGTTCGTTAAGAACTATGGAAAGATTGCAGAACCTCTCACGACTCTCCTTAAAAAGAACTCTTTCACTTGGACCCCAGCAGCTGCTCAAGCTTTTCAAACTTTGAAGATGGCCATGTGCACCACTCTGGTTCTGGCCCTTCCCGACTTCACAAAGACATTTGTGTTGGAATGTGATGCCTCAGGGAAAGGAATTGGCGTTGTCCTTATGCAAGAGGGCCGACCTTTGGCCTTCACAAGCAAACAACTGTCTGAAAAGAATCTGGGCAAACCCATTTATGAAAAAGAAATGTTGGTGATTCTGCATGCAGTTGAATTATGGCGTCCTTATCTCTTGGTTCAATGATTCCAAATCAAGACAGACCATCAAAGCCTCAAATACTTTCTGGAGCAACGCATTTCCTCCCAGGAGCAACAAAAATGGGTCACTAAGCTCTTTGGATATGATTATGAGATCATTTACAAGAAGGTAAAAGACAATGTCGTGGCGGATGCACTGTCCAGGAAATATGAAGACGAAGGATCCATTTTTTCTCTCTCCTTCATTGTACCTGATTGGCTGCAAGCTGTGCACCAGGAATGGCTGCAAGACCCCAAAAGTTTGAATCTGATCCAGCAACTGTAGAACAAGGCGCAGGCTCCACCAGGGTACTCCTGGCTTCAGGATGAGCTTCGATACAAAGGTCGCTTGTATTTAAGTAAACAATCCAAGCTCAAATCCACGGTACTCTCTGAGCTTCATGCTACACCCACAGCGGGGCACTCAGGGTTCACCAAAACATATGACCGAGTCAAACGTTCTTTTTTCTGGGATGGTATGAAACAAGACATCCGTAAGTTTGTGGCTAAATGTGAGGTATGTCAACACAACAAGGGAGAAACAGTCAAATCTCCAGGCACCCTCCAACCACTTCCGATTCCCCCTGCTATTTGGAAGGATATCTCTATGGACTTTATTACAGGCTTACCCAAATTGGGGAATAAATCAGTGATAATGGTGGTGGTGGATCACCTTTCCAAGTATGCTCATTTTTGTGCTCTTCACCACCCATTTACTACATCCATGGTGGCCCAAGTTTTCATGGATCAGGTCTTCAAGCTTCATGGCATGCCAAACTCTATTGTTTTTGATCGAGACCCAACTTTCACAAGCAATTTTTGGCAAGAACTGTTTAAGCTACAAGGCACACAATTGCATCTCAGCTCAGCTTATCATCCCCAGACAGATGGTCAAACGGAAGTCGTCAACAAGCGTTTGGAAACATATCTGAGGTGCTTTGCCTCTGAAAAACAACACCAGTGGGCTCAATGGTTACCCCTCGCCGAATGGTGGTACAACACTACATACCATACAGCCACTCGCATGACTCCTTTTGAAGCAGTGTATGGACAGAATCCACCGTCTGTTCTCTCATACTTACCGGGTACCTCGAAGGTCCAGGCGATTGACCAAACACTTACAGTCTGAGAGGATATCCTTCGTACCCTTAAAGAGAACTTGGTCATGGCCCAGAATAGAATGAAGCAGCAAGCATATCAAGGCCGCTCAGAACATTAATTTGTAGAAGGGGATCAGGTGTTTTTGTGACTGCAACCATATAAGAAAACTTCCCTCAAGGCCGAGCAGTGTCAAAAGCTAGCACCCAAATTTTATGGCCCTTACACAGTTCTCAAGCATGTGGGACAAGTCGCATATCAGTTAGCTCTACCCAGTCAGTCGAAGCTACATCCTGTTTTTCATGTTTCATGCTTGAAGAAGGTGATTGGAACCAGGTGCCAAATTCAAACCAACCTTCCAGATTTAGCTGAAGAAGGATCCATTTGGCTACAACCAGAAGCAGTTTTGGACCAGCGGGAGCATCGCCTGCGTCAGAGAACCATCAAGGAAGTGATAGTACAGTGGAAAGATATGACTCCAGCAGATGCCACTTGGGAACCAGCTACCATTCTGCAGCAGTTTCCACATCTCAAGCCTTGAGGACAAGGTTGTTTTTAAGGGGGCAGACATGTTAAGGTCCTAACCTGCACATAGGTAGATCAATGTATTTGGATGTAATAAAGGTCAATATTAATAATACCTTTCAATAAAATAGAATAAGGCGGATGTAAGAAGACCTAATAGAAGCTTTTGCTTCTAGAATGATCCTCCTCTAGATGCTTCTCTTAATAGACATATTTAGTATAAATAAGAGTCGAGGGTATGAGAACCCTAGCTTTGAGATTATTGTAACAGAGCGCTGCTCGACTGGAGGTTGCCCCCTCGAAGAGGCCTGTGAACATTGCTATCTGAATCAAGTGTTATTTCTGCTGCTATTTTGTATATCATTTCTATTTATTGTGAAGATTATGCTGGATATTTTACTATTATTCTGTCATTTCTAGCATTTCATTTCTGTTCTGCATATTTTATATATCTGGTATCTTGCAAAGACAATAAATTTCATAAATATGCCAAGTTACAACAATATAAAGAATCATCCCTTAAAACAAGTTAGAATTTGATGAACTAGGGATGGATTAGTAAAAGTTAAACTAGGGTTTAATAACAATCACTTGCTCAAATTTAAAAATGGCATACAAAAGTTCTAGAATGCAAGACATCAAGATTATTTGTGGTTGGAAATTAAATGAAGATTGCAACAAACCTTAATCTAACCATAGATCAACAAAGAAAAGGTGAATTTAGCGTTCAAGACTCATTACAATGGAAAAAGACTAGTGCCACTTTATTCTCTTGGGAATATGGAGTCAAACAATGCTCTTTCTTGGAATCCAAAGGTGAAAGAAAGACTTAAGAATAAAACACTAGAGCAGTCCACTACAAACCCTAGGTATATGTTATTTAGAATGACAAATTAAGGTAGTCCACTGCAAACCCTAAGGAGTCATCCTATGTCTTCTAGAAACCTTTAAGATGATATCAAGGTGGATATTGTGTAAAACCATAGGATAGCCCACTACAAACCCTAGGATGTTATCCTACAAGAACACAACTAGGGTAGTCCACTACAAACCCTAGAAATATTCTCTCTTCCTTTACAAGATTAAAAAAAAATGATTATCAAGGGAAGGTAGTCCACTAGAAACCTGTTAAGGTCCTAACCCGCACATAGGTAGATCAATGTATTCGGATGTAATAAAGGTCAATATTAATAAGGCCTTTCAATAAAATAGAATAAGGCGGATGTAAGAAGACCTAATAGAAGCTTCTTCTTCTAGAAGGATCTTCCTCTAGATGCTTCTCTTAATAGACACATTTAGTATAAATAAGGATCGAGGGTATGAGAACCCTAGCTTGGAGATTATTGTAACATAGCGCTGCTCGACTGGAGGTTGCCCCCTCGAAGAGACCTTTGAACATTGTTTTCTAAATCAAAGTGCTATTTCTATTTCTATTTCGTATATCATTTATGTGTATTGTGAAGATTATGCTGGATATTTTACTGTTATTCTGCCATTTCTAGAATTTTATTTTTGTTCTGCATATTTTATATATTTGGTATCTTGCAAGTGGTATCAGAGCACTTTCCTTGGCAGAAATTGTGGGTATTTTTTTTTTTTTCAGGGTAGAGACGTATTCCAACGTCTTTAAGCCACAGAGATCTGTCATTACATGCATAAACCTGCGGTTGAGGGATTCATACACGCAGGAAATACAAGTGGTTCTTAAGCGCACATCTGTTGGCCACCCTTGTAACCCCTGTTGGTACCCCTTCGAGTGGTAGCGCATCAGACAACACCTGTGTATGGATCAACCTAGATTTCCTGAAGCCCTCTTTAGATAAACCTATCAGCCACCGGACTTCTATAGTGTCACCGAGTACAGCACTCGGGAAGATACTCTCTAGTACCTGGGTAGTCGGGTAGTACGGCTAAGGGTACGGTCTATCCTCCTTAGTTAGTGCCCTGAGATATTGGGCCGAGTACTACTGTTGGACCCCACATGTATATCAGAGAGCTATAGCACAGGGCAAACCCTTGTCTGTAGAACCCTTGA